>CABHPR010154574.1:37420-69352 GCA_902168415.1 Peromyscus melanophrys | reverse complement strand
CTAGGTTGTTTCCAGGTTCTGGCTATTACAAACAATGCTGCTATGAACATAGCTGAGCATGTGCCCTTGTGGTATGATTGAGCATTCCTTGGGTATATGCCCAAGAGTGGTATAGCTGGGTCTTGGGGGAGATTCATTCCCAATTTTCTAAGAAAGGGCCATATTGATTTCCAAAGTGGCTGTACAAGCTTGCATTCCCACCAACAGTGGAGGAGAGTTCACCTTGCTCCACATCCTCTCCAGCATAAGCTGTCTTCAGTGTTTTTGATCTTAGCCATTCTGACAGGTGTAAGGTGGTATCTCAGAGTTGTTTTGATTTGCATTTCTCTGATGATTAAGGATGTTGAGCAATTCCTTAAATGTCTTTTAGCCATTTGAGCTTCCTCTGTTAAGAATTCTCTGTTTAGCTCTATAGCCCATTTCTTAATTGGACTGTTGGGCATTTTGATGTCTAATTTCTTGAGTTCTTTATATATTCTGGATATCAGCCTTCTGTCAGATGTGGGGTTGGTGAAGATCTTTTCCCATTCTGTAGGTTGTCACTTTGTCTTGTTGACCATGTCCTTTGCTCTACAAAAGCTTCTCAGTTTCAAGAGGTCCCATTGATTGATTGTTTCTCTCAGTGTCTATGCTACTGGTGTTATATTTAGGAAGTGATCTCCTATGCCAATGTGTTCAAGACTACTTCCTACTTTCTCTTCTATCAGGTTCAGAGTAGCTGGATTTATGTTGAGGTCTTTGATCCACTTGCTTTCTTTTACATGTGAACTTTGAAGAAATAGCAAACCTCATGGATATGTCATCTGTTACTACTTACCTTATTGATCCCATTATCCTTTTTGAAGAAATTATGAAACAGAGGAAAAATCATGTTCAGAAAGTGTGTGTGTGTGTGTGTGTGTGTGTGTGTGTGTGTGTGTGTGTGTATGTAAATATGTATATACAATCTACTGGATTACTCAGTATATTGGCACATTATTTTCACTGCATTTTAATGTACTTTGAAGAGTCCTATTATGTAATTATTCTGAAACAGTAATGGAAGAAATTAAATTAACAAATTTTAAAACGAAGTCTAATGAACTATATAGTATCACTTGGTGGGTTAAGTATTTCTCTTGGCAGTTATTTTTAGATATTTCTTATAGGACATCTATGAAGCCAAATGCAGTCATCAGTGATTAATAATTCAAAATTATCTGACAAGAATCCCAGTTTAGATGAACTACAGGGGACGGTGTTATTATTATGACATGTGGTTTATTAGAATATAATTTGGACTCAATGGTCACTGACATATGCTAGCAAAATCATGGATCTTAAAGGAAAAACTATAGCCACCACTTTACTAAACCAGAATAACCCCTAACTACATCCTAAATATTTTTCTATATATCCATGGGTAAGTATAGTTCTTATCCCTCATCAAGGGAACTTCTCTTTGCAACAGATGGAGGTCATTACCCAACCACAACCTGTCAGAATGCCGAGTCATGGAGCCCAGTCCCAACTGATATATCTATTGCACAAGAGGGGACTGAAAAAAATGTAAAAGCCAAAGGAACAGGGAGTTTGCTGTGAGATTATGTCTCCCAGTACTGTCAAAAGTTTCACCAACATGACTGCCTAAACAGGTGCCGAACAAGGACAGTAGACATGCTAATCTGAACTGGAATGGGGGAGCCCAGGAGATAAAATGAAGGCACGAATAGAGATAGGGAACAGAACAAGGAGGGGTATATGGGAGGGTATGGAGGGATGAACGGAAAGTGGGGGAAGGTTTAATTATATTATAACCTCCAAAAATTAAAGAAATATCTTTCTCCAGGCCACTGTCATGTAGACTTTTAACAACATGTCTTTAGTTTTCATGTTGATCTCATTAGCTTTGTGAAGAAAACTGTGTATTATCATTCTAACTGTATCTTTTACCTATTGTTAAATTAGAAGATTAAAATGGATAGGCAAATATATCTGTAGTGTTTATTATTGATTAGTGATAAAACCAAACTTTCATAAATAATTCATTTGATTGGTTTTGTATAGCTCAATAGTTAATATATGGTTAAAGTTTATTTAAAATATTAAAATACATTTGTTAGGTACAAAAGTATTTTTTATATTACTGAAAGTCTGGCATAGGTGATTATGAAAATAATAATGAGAACCATCAGATTAAGAATAATGGGAACACAAAAATTTCATGGTATGTTCTTTATTTATCAAACCTATACTTATCTAATTTGATAAAAAATATTCTAAGGCTTATCGATATTTGTAACCTACTGCCTTAGGATATTACATTTGTGAAAGAAGTTTCATGAGGCACAACCAGTTGGCAAAAGAACAAGATAATTAAATGACTCTCAACCTCGTGGTGCAATTCCTCTAACTCAAGATGGGTTGGTGAATTGTTTTCCAAGTACCCTTAAATACCAATATGTCTCACTGTTTCACTTCCATTGACACCACTGTTCTGAATATGTAACTCTTGTATTTGTCATTGGTGCTAACGTTAGCTGCTGATCCTAAACATAGTGGCTAATACTCGTGTCATTGTGCGTATTTTTTCCTATTTATTCATTCCAGTTCTCCTCCCTCTTGCTGGATGTAGTGCTCCCTTAGTCTGGTGTAATCTGTACTTTAAAGATTCTAGGATTAAATTGATTACTCAATTAGTATTTGACCTCAAGAAAGTTATTCATCTTCTGTAAAGTATGAAAATTTAGAATGCTATATTGTAATGTGGTGATATTTAAGGATATTTGGAAAAGTTATATGAGATAATGTATAGTAACACTATAATCCTCTTTTGCAAATAGCAAATCCTGTGTCTGTTAGCCCCCTAAGAAGAGGAACATAATGAAACATTTTTATTGTACCATATTAAGACACCATAGTGGTGAGGAATCTCTCTGTAGACAATCACCAGACTTTCACCAGCAATTAAATCAGCTAACCTTGGTTTTGAACAAATAATTATTGTTAATCCATTCAGTCTGCAGTGCTTTGCTAGGAAAGCCTGAGAAGTGTAAGACAATAACTGGTGACATTACTGAAGATGCACAGACACCCCACAACCACCCCCACATATATACGCATACACACAAATTGTATATATACAATATACATATACATACACATATACATACATCTATACATATATATATGTGTATATATCAAGGTAAGAAAGTAGAAGATTCAGATGACATACAATACCTTTAGGTTTATCAAAATATGTCCTCATAAACCTAGAGCTATAAGTAGAGTCCAGCTTCTTCAACTTAAATTATGTTCAGTCTTCCATATCTCCTTTATATACTTCTATACATCCTGAAAAACATTACTAGATTAAGTTTTCCTAAAATATTTTCATTAATATTATATTATCTCTAGTGAATCCTTAAGCTATGCATGGATCATATTCAAATTCTTCATTCTGGCACTCAGGCTTTGCCCACAAATGGCTTTTCATAAGTAGCTGGCACTATTTAAGATGCTTTTTCTCTATATAGTACAATAAAGTTGATGGCCTCATTTTTAAATTAATCACTTATCCTTATAATATCCCTCTGAAGATCAAGCAAGATAGTAGGCAGAATACTCATTAGAGTACTGGGACATATTAAGGATTCAGTTAGCATATTTTGTAATTATTCATTTTGATCTCCATTAATATATTATTTCCTAATACCAGACAATTTTCAACCATTTAATAAGTACTACAATTTACTTTAATTTTTTTTATTTAAAAAATTTTTTCTTTCCTTTTACATACCAACCCTTGTTCTCCTTCCCTCCCCTTCTCCCATTCCCCCTCCACCTCTCCCCATCCCCTCCTCATAGAGGGTAAGACCTCTCTTGGGTAGTCAACACAGGCTGGCATACCAAGATGGAGCAGGACCTAGCCCCTCCACTCTGTATCAAGGCTGAGTAAGGTACCACACCACAGGTAATGGGCTCTAAAAAGCCAGTTCATGTACCTGGGATAAGTTCTGGTCCCATTGCCAGGGGACCCACTGCTGGGGGATGTCTTTCTGTATGCTGTGAATATATGTTGTTCCCATTGGTTAATAAATAAACTGCTTTGCCATATGGCAAGGCTGCTTAGAGAAAGGTGGGAAATCCAAGGAGAGAGACAGGAAAGAGAAAGGCAGAGTCTGGAGAGATGCCAGCCTGCTGCCCAAGGAGCAACATGCCCTCAGACCAGTAAAGCCACAGGACATGTGGCAAAACATAGATTAATAGAAATGGGTTAATTTAAGATATAAGAGCTAGCTTGCAGAAGGCCTGCCATAAGCCATACAGTTTGTAAATAATATTAAGCCTCTGAGAGATTATTTTATAAGTGGCTGTGGGACCTCGGGACTGAGTGGGACTGGAGAAACTTCCAGCTACATTTGGTAAACAAGAAAACATAAATGAAAATTGATAAAGATTAGAAAGGGAACCGCCCCGAAGTTAGGGTTGGCTAAGGGTTTTGCTTTTGTCTTTCAGGAGAATGAAGCTAAGGAATCTGAAGAACACTGGACAAATGAGACATCTGAAGAAAAAGGACAAATCATCCAGAAAAAATGTCCCACAAAACAGATTTTCTGCAGTGAACCATGACCATGCCTAAAAGCATGGACTATGATAATGCCACCAAGCTGACAAACACCAGTCCAGGTAAGCAGCTGCAGGACTTTGGGACTGAGTGGGACTGGAGAAACTTCCAGCTACAGCCCATACAACTTTCACCCTCTTTCAGAAGGTCTAGTGCATCCCATGCAGGCTCCTCAGCTGTCAGTCTAGAGTCCATGAGCTCCCATTAGCTTGGGTCAGCTATCTCTGTTGTTTTTCCCATCATGATCCTGATCCCCCTTGCTCCTATAATCCTTCTTCCCTCTTTTCAACTGAACTCCAGGATCTTGGCCAAGTGCTTGGCTGTGGATCTCTGCATCTGCTTCCATCAGTTGTGGATGTAGGTTCTATGATGACAATTAGCGTAGATACCAAGTTCAGTGCAGGGGAAGGCTAGTTCAAGCACTGTCTCCACCATTGCTATGAGTCTTAGCTGAGGACAATCTTGTGAGTTCCTGGGGTTTTCCCTAGCTGCAGATTTCTCCCCATCCCCTTAATGGTACATTCTGTCAAGATAGCTCTCTCTTTCCTCTCCCTCCCTGTCTTTCCCCCAACTTGGCTATCTCAAGCCCTCATGTTCCCACCTCTCATCCCCTCCCCTCTATTTCCTACTCCCAGTTTACCCAGGAGATCTTAGCCCTTTCCCCTTCCTGGGGCGATTCATGCATGTCCCCCTTAGTGTCCTCCTCTTTACCTAGCTTCTCTGGGGTTGTGAATTATATCCTGGTTATCCTTTGCTTTTCATCTAACATTCACTTATGAGTTAGTACATAATGTGTTTGTCTTTCTGGGTCTGAGTTACCTCACACAGGATGATTTTATCTAGTTCTATCCATTTGCCTATAGATTTTATGTTGACGTCGTTGTATTTTTACCACTGTGTAATACTCCATTGTGTAAATGTACCACATTTTCTTTATCCATTCTTCAGTTGAAGGGCATCTAGGTTGTTTCCAGGTTCTGGCTATTATAAATAATGCTGCTATGAACATAGTTGAGTGTATGTCCATGTGATATGTTTGAGCATCTTTTGAGTATATGCCCAGGAGTGGTATTGCTGGGTCTTTAGGTTGATTCCCAATTTTCAGAGATACTGTCATACTGATTTCCAGCGGCTGTACAAGATTGCATTCCCACCAGCAGTAGAGGAGTGTTCCCCTTTCTCCACATCCTCTCCAATGTAAGCCATCATCAGTGTTTTTGATCTTAGCCATTCTGACAGGTGTAAAAGATGGTATCTCAGAGTTGTTTTGATTTGTATTTCCCTGATGGCCAAGGATGTTGAACATTTCCTTAAATGTCTTTCAGCCATTTGAGATTCTTCTGTTGAGAATTCTCTGTTTAGCTCTGTAGCCCAGTTTTTAATTGGCTTATTTGATATTTTGATGTCTAATTTCTTGAGTTCCTTTTTATTTTGAAGATCAACCCTCTGTCAGATGTGGGGTTGGTAAAGATCTTTTCCCATCTGTAGGCTGCTTTTTTTTGTCTTATTGACAGTGTCCTTCACCTTACAGAAGCTTCTCAGTTTCAGGAGGTCCCATTTATTAATTGTTACTCTCAGTGTCTGTGGTACTGGTGTTATATTTAGGAAGTGCTCTCCTCTGCCAATGTGTTCAAGACTACTTCCTACTTTCTCTCTTTCTCTTCTATCAGTTTCAGTGTAACTGGATTTATGTTGAGGTCTTTGATCCACTTGGACTTGAGGTTTGTGCATGGAGATAGATATGGATCTATATGCATTCTTCTACATGTAGATATCCAATTATGCCAGCACCTTTAGTTGAAGATGCTTTCTTTTTTTCCATTGCATAATTTTGGCTTGTTTGTCAAAAATCAGGTGTTTGTAGGTGTGTGAATTAATGTCAGAGACTTCAATTTGATTCCATTGATCAATGTGTCTGTTTTTATGCCAGTATCAAGGTGTTTTTATTATTATAGCTCTATAGTAGAGCTTGAAGTCAGGGATGGTGATGCCTCTGGAAGTTCCTTTATTGTACAGGATTATTTTGGCTACCCTGGGTTTTTTGTTTTTCCATATGAAGTTGAGTATTGATCTTCCAAGATCTGTGGAGAATTGTGTTGGAATTTTGATGGGGATTGCACTGAATCTGTAGATTGCTTTTGACAATATTGCCATTTTTACTATGTTGATCCTACCTATCCAAGAACATGGGACACCTTTCCATTTTCTGATATCATCTTCAATTTCTTTCTTCAAAGACTTAAAGTTCTTGTCATACAGGTCTTTAAATTGTTTGATTAGAGTTACCCCAATATATTTTATGTTATTTGTGGCTATTGTAAAGAGTGATGTTTCTCTAATTTCTTTCTCAGCCCATTAATCATTTGTATATAGAAGGGCTACTGATTTTTTTTGAGTTAATCTTGTATCCTGCCACATTACTGAAGGTGTTTATCAGCTGTAGGAGTTCCTTGGTATAATTTTTGGGGTCACTTATGCATACTATCATACCATCTGCAAATAGTGAAAGTTTGACTTCTTCCTTTCCAATTTGTATCCCCTTGAGCTCCTTCTATTGTCTTATTGCTCTATCTAGAACTTCAAGTACTATATTGAATAGGTATGGAGAGAGTGGACATTCTTGTCTTGTTCCTGATTTTAGTGGAGTCACTTTGAGTTTCTCCCCATTTAGTTTGATGTTGGCTGTTGGCTTGCTGTATATTGCTTTTATTATGTTTAGGTATGTGTCTTGTATCCCTGATCTCTCCAAGACCTTTATCATGAAGGTTTGTTAGACTTTGTCAAAGGCATTTTCAGCATCTAATGAGATGATTATGTGGTTTTTTTTTTTTTTTTTGCTTTCAGTTTGTTTATATGGTGGATTACATTGATGGATTTCAGCATGTTGAACCATCCCTGTATCTCTGAGATGAAGCCTACTTGATCATGGTGGATGATTTTTTTGATGTGTTCTTGGATTTGATTTGCTAGTATTTTATTGAGAATTTATCTTCAATGTTCATGAGGGAGATTGGTCTGTAATTCTCTTTCCTAGTTGTATCTTTATGTGATTTGGATATCAGGGTAACTGTAGCCTCATAAAAAGAGTTTGGCAATGCTTCTTCTATTTCCATTGTTTGGAACAATTTCAGGAGTATTGGTATTAGCTCTTCTTTGAGATTCTGATAGAATTCTGTGCTGAAACCATCTGGCCCTGTGCTTTTTTTGGTTAGGAAGAGTTTTGATGACTGCTTCTAATTCCTTAGGGGTTATAGATCTATTTAAGTTGTTTATCTCATCTTGATTTAATTTTGGTATGTAGTACCTACCCAAAAAATTGTCCATTTCTTTTACATTTTCCAATTTTGTGGAGTACAGATTTTCAAAGTATGACCTAATAATTCTCTGGATTTCCTCAGTGTCTGTTATTATGTCCCCCTTTTCATTTCTGACTTTATCAATTTGGATATTCTCTCTCTGCTTCTTGCTTAGTTTGTATAAGAGTTTGTCTATCTTATTGATTTCTTCAAAGAACCACCTCTTTGTTTCTTTGTATTGTTCTCTTTGTTTCTATTTTATTGATTTCAGCCCTCAGTTTGATTATTTCCTTTTGTCTACTCCTCCTGGATGTTTGCTTCTTTTTGTTCTAGAGCTTTTAAGTGTCTGTTAAGTCACTAGTGTGAGATTTCTCCAACTTCTTTATGTAGGTACTTAGTGCTATGAACTTTTGTCTTAGCACTGATTTCATACTGTCCCATAAGTATGGGTATGTTGGGCATTCATTTTTGTTGAATTCTAGAAGTCTTTAATTTCTTTCTTTATTTCTTCCTTGACCTAGTGGTGATTCAGTTGAGCATTATTCAGTTTCCATGAGTTTGTAGGCTTTCTGCATTTTGTGTTGTTGTTAAATTCTAACTTTAAGACATGGTGATCCAATAAGATACAGGTGTTTCTTCCAATTTTTTTGTATCTGTTGAGATTTGTTTTGTTACTGATTATGTGGTCACTTTTGGTGAAGGTTCCATGGGGTGCTGAAAAGAATGTATATTCTTTTGTGTTTGGGTGAAATGTTCTATAGATGTCTGTTAGGTCCATTTGTGTCATAACATCTGTTAGTTCCCTTATTTCTGTCTGGCAGACCTGTCCAGTGGTGAGAGAGGGGTGTTGAAGTCTCCCACTATTAGTGTGTGGGGTTTGGTGTGTGATTTGAGCTTTAGTAATGTTTCATTTATAAATGTAGGTGCCCTTGTATTTAGGGCATAAATGTTCAGAATTGAGACTTCATCTTGATAGATTTTTTTCCTGTAATGAATATGAAATGCCCTTCTTCATTTCTTTTGATTGGTTATAGTTTGAAGTTTATTTTGTTAGGTATTAAGATAGCTACAGCAGCTTGTTTCTAAGGTCCATTTGATTGGAAAGTTTTTTTTCCAACCCTTTACTCTGATATACTGTCTGTCTTGAGGTTGAGGTGTATTTCTTGTATGCAGCAGAAGGATGAATATCATTTTCATATCGATTCTGTAAGGCTGTGTCATTTTATAGGTGAATTGAGTCCATTGATATTAAGGGATATTAATTACCAATTATTATTAATTCCTGTTATTTTTTGGTGGTTGTGTGTGTGTGTGTGTGTGTGTGTGTGTGTGTGTGTGTGTGTTTTCCTTCTTTGGGATTTACTGGTGTGAGGTTATCAATTGCCTGTGTTTTGGTGGTTGCAGCTAACTTTCTTGAGTTGGAGTTTTCCTTCTAGTAGTTTCTGTAGGGTTAGATTTGTGGATAGGTATTGTTTAAATCTGGTTTTGTCATAAATATCTTGCTTTCTACATCTATGGTGATTAAAAGTGTTGCTGGGCATAGTAGTCTAGGCTGTTATCCATGGTCTCTTAATATCTTCAGAACTTCTGTCCAGGACCTTCTGGCTTTCAGAGTTTCCATTGAGAAGTTGGGTGTAATTCTGATAGGTCTGCCCTTATATGATACATGACCTTTTTTCTTTGCTGCTCTTATTATTATTTCTTTACTCTGTATGTTTAGCGTTTTGACTATTATGTGATGAGAGAACTTTTTTATGGTCCAGTCTATTTGGTGTTCTATACACTTCTTGTACTTTCATAGGCATGTCCTTTTCTAGGTTGGGAAAGTTTTCTTGTATAATTTTGTTGAATATATTTTCTGTGCCTTTGAGCTGGAATTCTTCTCCTTCTATCCCTATTATTCTTAGGCTTGGTCTTTTCATGGTGTTCCAGATTTTCTGGATGTTTTGTACTTTAAATTTTTATCCCATCAAAGGTCTAAATAACTATGTCATCTTGGTCTGTTCATTAGCATGTTAAACTAAGAAAGTTCTATAAATTATCCAGTTATACAGAAGCAAAGCTGAGCAAGAGTTTGAACTGGAGTAGTATGTTTCTAAACTGTAAAACTGTATGACTGTTTTTTCTATGTGTCATATCACATATTTCTGGAAAATTCCTGAATATCCTGTCATTTCTTTATCCCCATAAATTAAACACACTAGGCTCTCTGATTTGGTATATGTAGCTTAAAGGACTTAATGCTGTGTGTGTACATATATTATGTATGTCATGTTATTAAAATATATTATTCAATTTTCCTCAATTTGTATTTTAACTTCTATTGGCATGAGTTATTTTATATTTTTTAGAAGTTCCTGAAAGCCTTTACCAAATACCAGAGAGAGTAAAGAAAGTAACATTGTAGGAGTACATGCTTTAATCTATGTGATTGATTAAGAATGCCTGGAATATATAACAATGAGAGCCAATGAGAAAAAGGACAACAACTTAATAGTAAATTTTATACAAGTCCTAACACATTTGGCATACAAGTGCATGTGTGCCTGTGTGCATGCACACACACAATATAAATAAATCTTAAGGAAAAAACTTATAAGGAAATGACATTGCATACTTTTCCAAATGATTAACTCCGTCAAAGCTAATAAAAAAAAAAACATATTGCTGAACATACTGAAGGGGAGTGAGAGAGACATAGGTAGACATAGTAGTAGGAGATACAGTATAGATTATTCTCCATACACAAAGTAAAATACATCTTAGAAACATAATATATAGAAATCAATTATGGAGGAATAGTTTTTACATGAATACATTTATACAAGCAAGTGTTTACAAGATAGCAATTCAACCAACCGTGGTGAAATTCAAGAACTCTCTTTTTGAGGAAGCAGAGTGAGCATGCTTAGGATGATGGCTCTGGGATACTCAACTATTTCTTTTCTTGACTTGGGTCATGCATATTTGGATGTTTGCTCTGCGAATTGTGTGTTTACATGTTTCTTTATGTGTATTTTATTTAAAATAGCTGTAAACTAATAAAATGCTATTTAAATATATAAAATTTAAAATTCTAGAATGGTATAATGTGATATTTAAAAGCTCCATTGAGTTGAATAAGTAAAGAAAATTCATCACAGAAAGGGAATTTAACTACAAGTGCTGTAAATGCAGAATATTTTGATGGTAAGCGTATAGCAATTTGCTGGTTATGGTGGCTTAGGATTATAACTCAGTATGTGGTAAGAAGACAAATGTTAGTTGATAGTAGGTAGTCAAGGAAAAGGACCCATGGTCAAAACTACCAGTTGATTGGTCCAGGGCAACATACATAGAGTATATGGACTCTTTATATCTTGACCCATGAAATCTCAGAGAATTAACCAATCTAAAAAGGAGGTTACCTCAGTTTTTGTCTCATTTTTGTTGTTGCTTATGAAATGATATGCAAAAGTGATTCAATGGCTTTATCTCTCTTGGAAGCTATTCTCTGTCTGAGAAGTTTCTTTCATGCCTCCTTAATATCTCACTTTTCTTCAATTGTTCTCTGTTCTATAGTAATTCTTCATAAACCATGATTCTACTATACATGCTCTCATTAGAGTTCATGTTATTTATCTCCATTGACATGAGACAATAAATGTGAGGCCATTGCTCCAGGTCAATCTTTGATGACGCTGAGTGTCTCATATTGTAGGTCTATGGTAATTCACAATTTGGCCATGGAAGCTCCCATTGATTAAAAAAAAAAAAAAAACACTGCATCATTGGGAGGTTAAGGCAGGAGTATTGTTGCAAATTCAAGGCCAATTTGTGCTATATAATGAGACTGTGTCTCAAAAGCAAATGAAAAGAAAAACAAAAATAATATACTGTTTAATTACTACTTAGGACTCATTACTGAATGATATAAGCTAAGACTTTAGTTATGAGGGATAAATTTTAAATGTTCTACAAATAAAATTATCCTTCCTATGTATCATATGAGTGTCTGAGTGAGGTAAAATCAAAATGGCTACTTTGTTATTTGATTGGCATCACAGATTAAAGAGTTCTGCCAAGAAACATGAAACCTATTAGAGTAGAATTGTCAAGTATATGTGTGTATAATGAATTTTTAAGGAAGAGAGAAAATACACACACACACACACACACACACACACACACATGAACACACACATATACACTACTACTACTACTACTACTACTACTACTACTACTACTACTATTTAAATATAGGGAAAACAGGAGTGGGAATACCTGAGAGGAAAAGGTGAGTGGAAACTAGATAGAATAAAGAAGAAGGAAAATCATTACCAATAATGAAACTGACCCAAGGCCCGCAATAATAGGCAAACTACAGCAATTCTCTGTCAATGAGTGAATATTATATTAGACTGAAGTCCCTATATAAGTGTAAAGACATCCAAATCCTGTTAACACTAAATGAATTCAATTATCTACTGATAATAAGATGCATCCAATAATACAGAATACGGAAAGTGTTTAGCCTAAAGAAATGAAGTGGATGTGAATATATCCATCTCATTAAAAAATTACACTTGAAAGAAATAAATTGAGCTAAGATAAACATTTTAAATTAGTAAAATAGACAAAGCAAACAGTGTGCAGAGGAGTTATAAATTTTCTTTACAGATAAATCTGTTATCCATAAGAACAGAATAACTAAATACCGTCACATAAGTCAACTGAAAGTGAGATGAGGGGAGACTTTAAAAGAGCAGAGTTAATGGTTATTTGATCATCTTTTGATAATGAAAGAGTTCAAATATATAATATAACTAATAATGTTGAATTAGTACATATAACAAAGGATATAGAAAATCAAATATCTTTAAAGATGTCAAGGTGTACTCAAAAATTTCCTTCTCTGCCACACACGACAAAATTTTTAGAAAACTCAGATGGATTTTACAATTTTTCTATTAGCTGGGATGAAACTTTCAAGAAAAAAAATATAGATGAATCTTACATATGCATAGAGCAGCTCATCATTGTGTGATTGTATCAACTTGATTCCAGGGAGTCTACTAAGATGAAGAGTAACAGAAATAAAACCAGACAGTCATTGGTGCTGTGTCTCAGTTTCCTCCTGGGTTAAAACCTTCTATCTAGGAAGGAAGCATCTTAAGACACGGAATGTCAAAGGAGGTAAAACAGCAGGACATCTTAAGACAGGATATTAGAAGGGAGGTGAAGCAACAGGACATTCTAAGGGAAGTGAAACACTCCACCCTGCAGGGAAGTTCATTAAGCTCAGGAGTAACCATTTCAAAATAGCTTCAGGAAGTTCCTGAAACTGACTACTAGGCCTCCTTTTCCCCAAGCATATATAAGCAGGAAGGACTGCTGAGACATATTCACAGAGTAGCCAAGCTGCCTGCGAGCAGCAGAGACTCGCCAAATGCCCAGAAGGAGTAGAGACCAACTGAGCTGCATGGGGAGAACACTCTCCAATCTCTTGTGCTACCTGCAGGCTGTGAAGCATAGGTTCTCAGCTTTTGTGAGCCATCATCCACGCTGGCGTGCATTTTTTGATGATACAGCTGTCTTTGTGTCTCTTCTGGTTCTATAAGTAACTCCTCACCCATATTCCTGTAATTAATTTAACCCCATTAAAACTCATTGGCTTACCAAATTAGACTCCAGTATTCCTATTTGGGGTAATTACATATTTGCTCATGTCTCCCCAAGAGTATTGTTGCACAACAAATGGTTGTACAAATTCTTATTAACAGTAAATTTTAACTAGTTAAAAATCAACATATAAAAATCATAATTAGTTATACCATATGCCAAAACTTCACTCTTACTTTTCACTAAATTCATACAAGGATCCAAATTAAAATTACTACTGTGGATCATAGCATTAGCTGTTATAAGTGGTGAAATAAAAAAGGAACAATTAATTAAAAAAATCTCTCCATATCTATAGTTAGGTTCAGAAAGATCTTTCTTCCTTGTCCTGGTCTTGTTCAGGCAGATACATTATTGAGGTATTGTGGGTGTATCTTTCCTATCATAGTCAGAAGATGCTCTCTCACAGCAGATTCCCTGGTCCTCTGGCTCTTTCAGTCTTTCTCTTGCCTCTTCCACAATTTTCCTTGAGCCTTAGGTATAGGAGTAGTGCTGTAGATTTATCTGTTGGAGATGGTCACTGCTAATCAGTTGTTCACTGCATTTTGAGACCTTATGGCTTTCTATAGTGGTCTCCATCTGCTGAAAAGAGAGTATTTTTTATGAGACATGAGAGCTACACATATCTATGGCTAGAAGGATATATATTTAGAATAAAGTGAAGAATTATGGTGATCTAGTAAAGTTGTGGTTTTGGGTTCTTCTCTAACATCCATTGTTTTCCTAGCTGTGGAACATTGACTAGGTTTCCATTACCAGGCATGGTTTCTCTCCTATTGAGTGGGTCATAAGTCCAATTAGACAGCTGTCAATTACCACCAAGATATGAGTGTCTCTATTGCATTTTCAAAAATAATTTACCTCCCTGGTTAACATTGTGGTTCACAGGCATTGCAACTGAGTAGGACTGTTGATTGTTGCCCTACCTAGCCAGGTTTCATAGAACCTTCTAATACTATACGAGCTAGTCCTTATAGAGGGGGTTTTCAGGTCAGATCCAGTTCAAATCCTTCAAGCCCTGTGTCCAAAGTGTGGGATATCTTCACTCTCCTTTTTTTTTTTTTTTCAAATTTTATACATTAAATTTATGGTCAATTTTGACTTATTTTTCAAAGATATTTGTATTAGATAAAACCTTTCTTTTGTCCTTGGACATTCAATTATATATCATTGTTTGCTGACAAAGATAGATTCTATTGAACTGCTAGCAAATTACCTAAGTCTCTATTTCCATGTGAAGCAATTCACTGGTTGTCCCTGGCTCTTTATTCTTTTTCTTACGTACATTTGACATGATTGTTTCTGCCTTCTTCCTGCAAGCCTTTCTTCTTACTGTCCTCAGCCCCTGCAGACTTGGCCCTTACAGCTGGCAATATTCTTTTCACCTCTATTTTCTAGCATGCTTATATTTTAAACATTTGAATCTCTTGGTTTAATTGATAGCGGACTGCTGACATTGTAGGGAACTTTGCTTACAAACCCTGCTCGTCTCCCCCCACCCCCCAGACTACACTTCTGTCCTATTTCTTGAAGGCACCAAGCTCCGTTTTTGTCTTCTGAATTTTGCACGTTGTGTTTCATCCATCTACTCAGAATGTAGTTTTGGCAGAGTGCTGCATCTCACTTCTTCATTTTACTCAGATTTTGAAAATGTTACCACCCTCAGAGGACTTGTTTGCCTCTCCCTTTATAGAAGCACCTGCATTGCATTCTCAATCTTGCCATTTGCTCTCATGCTGCTTTCTATGATTTCATGCCATTTTTCTCTAGCCCACATTTGGGTATAGATATATTTTTTCTACCTACTACATAAACCCTACAGTGTCACAGAGATAGTTGCCTGTTTTCTAGTGTGGTCCTAGTGTAAGGTACTTAGTAGGGGCTCAAAAAATATCTGTTGAATAAATGCTTCAATTGTAGAAAGAAAATGTATAATAAGAATATTGACATCAATAGATATCATGCACTTGTTTCTTTGTCTTGTGTGTTACTGATTTCCATGTTTCCCATGTACAAGAGTTTCTGTGAACCATGAATGAAATACCTGTTAAACCACCCAGTTGAATTCTTAGAACATGACAGGTTTGAAATAATTTTTTTCTTCTCATGATTGTGCTTTATTTTGTTTTTTATACTAACAATGATTCTAAGAAAAATGCTTCCCTATTGGAAAAACAGAAAGAAAACCCACAAACACCTCTTAGTTCTGATTGGTAGTTTATTGTGGTTCTGAGAAGTATACATTTTTATTTAACATTCTTCAAGTTGCTGTCAACATGGATTGTGTAACTATGAGAGCATAGAGCCCTCTGTGCCTAAAACAATCCCCTTTCTCACTTCTCAAATCTTGCCTTTTTGAAGCTTTGTAAGAGGATATGGTGGCTCATGTCTTTTTTTTTTTTTTTTGGTTTTTCGAGACAGGGTTTCTCGGTGTAGCTTTGCACCTTTCCTGGAGCTCACTTGGTAGCCCAGGCTGGCCTCGAACTCACAGAGATTCGCCTGCCTCTGCCTCCCGAGTGCTGGGATTAAAGGCGTGCGCCACCAACGCCCGGCAGGCTCATGTCTTTAACACTAGCAACTGGAAGGTAAAAGAAGGTGGATCTCTGGGAGTTCGAGGTCAGCCTGGTTCAAATAGCAAGTTCCAGAGCAGCCAGTGCTAACTACCCAGTGAGAAAAACCAAAACAAAACCCCAAACTAAAACAACACTAAAACTTTGGAAGAGCCTTTAATTATTGGTTTTGGTTTGTGTGACAACAAGTCTTTTCAGCATGTCATCCACCTCCTTTAAAAATTTCTGAGACTGTTATATTTGTATTTTCCATTTTTCTAAGATTGAAACGTTTGATTACTTCAGGTTTCTTGTTCTCGTTTGTCCTCATATGGTAACAGCAATTTTACTGCTTTGGTACATATTTCTAGTGTTATGTAAATACTGTTTTGAACTTTTTTTGGAAATAGAAACATCTGCTTTTATATCACCTGTTCTCAACTGGGGGGAAAGAGATGGGGGAGTATTTCAAATTGTATAATTTTTTTATAAACATGATCTCCTCCTTCTATATCCATCATTGTATTTCTTTCCCTTTGAGAACTACTATTTTTGAAACAAACATTTTTGCTTGCTTATTGGTTTCATGTCCCTTTTCTGGCAAGGATGTATGAACATAGGTTTAGGATACATCTTCTAGAAGGTTACCTGCTGGATGTCTCCAGCACAGCAATGTTGGGAAGTTGAATCTATAAGAGGTGGAATCAATGGGGAGATCTGCAGGCAATTCAATACGGACCCCAGGAAGGGATCATGAGAACTCAAGGTCTTTCTGGATTCCCACCTGTAATTCTTTCCTCCCACAGCCATTCCTACTGGTCCTGCATCATACACTGATGCTATGAAGAGGGAATACTCAACAGATCATGTGCCATGTTGTTCACACTTTCAGCATCTCAAACAGTGAATCAAATAATCCTTCTTGTTCTGAGGTCTGACGACCTCAGGTATTTCATCACGATAATGAAAAAAAATGGGCAGGTACAATGGCCTTTGGGTCCCAGTAGGCAACTGTCTCATTGCCCTCAAATAACAATAGGAAACTCAGGACTTTCCTCATAGGTAAGTGGTTTGGATTATGTTCTTCACAGTAAAATTTCTATTACTTTTTTTTCTCCTTTTAAAACAACACAAAATCTTTCCACTACGGAAAAAAAATGATCTAGGCAATCCTATAGATGACTGCCATTGATCTGCATAGATTATTATTTTAGATCTTGGAAGAGAACATACCTACAGCTGCCACTCTACTCAACCAGCATAGTCCCTAACTACATTCTAAATCTTCGTCTATATACCCACAGATAAGTGTAGTTCTCACCCTTATCGAGGAAACTGCTATTTGTGATGAATGGTAACCATTATAGAACACCACAAACAATCACAATGCAGAGTTGTGGAGCCCAGTCCCAACTGATACATCTACAACACAACTCCTGCACCTAAGGCTCAGGGACCATTTTGCAGAAAGATTGTAAGAGACAAGGATACAGGGAATTTTCTGTAAGATTGAATCTAATAAGAATGTCAGGAACTACACCCATAAATCAACATGACTAAACATGAACTGAACAAGGATAACACTAATAGGCATGCTCATAAGAACTTCTAAAACAAAGAACTACGGGCAACTATGCTGAGAGCGGGAGAAAACGTCTTCACCAGGGAAGAGCACACCAATTGGTTATCCAATACCAAATGATCATCCCTGAAAACATATGAAAGAATCATTACACAGACTGATCAGGTTATATTTAGGGATATATTTGTATGTACATATGCATGCATGCATGTAATAACAAATGATGACAAAAGAAGCCATGAATTTGAAAGAGAACAAGAAGGGGTGTATGGGAGGGTTTGAAGGGAAAGATGAGAAGGGGGAATGATGTAACTTATTATAATCTCAGAAGATAAAAGAAATACTTCTTACTATGATTTATCTTAGTAATAAAGTTAAAACACATCAATGACCCTATAATGTATTCTAGCTCATACGTGACTGGATGGGCTTACATTCAAGACCTTTTAGAACAAAATAAAGATTCAACTGGCTAACATTTTGTCCTTGGACCCTTCTACTTATTACCAGACACTTTGGTCAGAGTGCCACCATGTCTTCTTTTGGATCATCTTTGCTTACATTTGCTTAATTCCCATTTTATTTTCCTTCATCTCAACTCACCAAGTTTTCCTCATTCTTGGAGGTCCAATCTCTATGCCACCACACCTGCAGATATATTTTCTTTAACTACTTCATTACTTTGCAATTCTTTCATGGTTGTATAGCTTTCATATTAATATCGAAGCTTCTTGAGAATATAACTATAGCAGTTACAAAGTAGGTATTTGTTAAGTGAAAACAACCCTTGTAGTTGGAATCAGTTGTTCATAGACAGTGAAGTAGAAAGGAGATGACTACCTCTGATTTGACACAAGTATGCATCTCATCATTGTCTTCCAGGGGCTTTCTGCTGGAAGCCAGTATCCCCCTGATGAAGGAACAGAGTAGATTGTGCATCCAAGACATTGCAAACAAAACCTATGAACATTTGATATAGTGGAACATACCTAAATCCCAGAACCTGGGTGAATAATAGAGTATTATCAAGTCAAGACTACCAAGGTCTACACAGAGAGTTTCACAGAGTTCTATTCAGACTGCACTACATAGTTAGAACTTGCCTTTTAAAATGTGAACAATAAGGAGGCCATTGGAGTCACTTGTTCCCAGCTAGTTCCTATACTTTCTGGTCAGTGTCTCTCCTGTCCACTTGACCTTCTAGGACAAGACAGTTTCAGTGCTTTGGCCCAGAGCAATGCTAAAGTAGCCATGTTTGGGGCTTCTGGTGGGATTGGGCAGCCTGTTTCACTCTTCCTGAAGAACAGCCCATTAGTGAGACTCCTGATCTTTGATGATATTGCTCTGAGCCAGGTGTCAATGAATCTGAGTCACATCAAGACCAAAACAAATGTGAAAGGAAACCTCTGTCCTGCGCAGCTTCCAAGATACCTAAAAAATTCAAATGTGGTTATGTTCCCAGCTACTATTCCAGGAAACCAGGCATTTCACTACAGAAACTGTTCAACACTGATGCCACCATTGGGGCCACACTGACAACAGCATGTACCCAGCAATGCCTAGAAGCTATAATCTGGATCATACCAACTAGGTTAACTCCACCATCCCAATCACAGAAGAAATCGTCAAGGAACATGGCGGGCGTGTACAACCCCAGCAAGATCTTCTGCATGACAAACCTGGACTCATAAGAGCAAACACTTTTGTGGCAGACCTAAAGGATTTGGACTCAGCTGGTGTCTACATGCCTGTTATTGGTGATGATGCTGGGAAGATAATCACCCCCCTTGATTCCTCAGTGTACCTGCAGGGTTGGCTTTTCCCACAACCAGCAGTTCATGTTCTCAGGGAGGATCCAGGAAACTTGCTCAGAAGTTGTGGGGCCAAGGCTAGAACAGGTTCTGTCACTCTGTCCATGGCGTATATTGGAGCCTGTTTTGTCTTCTCCCTGGTGGACACCATTAGCCAGAAGGAAAAAAAATTGTCTAGTGTTCCTTCATTCAGTCCAAAGAAAAGGAGCACACCTACTTTAGGTCTCCAGCTGTCACTGCTGAGGAAAGTGAGCCCGGAGAACCTGGGCATTAGCAAAACCACTGCTTTTTGGAAGTGAAGGCCATTCTGGAGCTGAAAGCCTCCGTGAAGAAAGGTGAGGTCTTCAAGGACATGAGGTGAAGTGTGGGCATCAAGCAACAGTATCACCCTAACTTATTCAGCATCATGTCTCCAAAGCCACTTCAGAGACCTTTCCTTTGTCTTGAATTTACTTTGATGGTGGGTGTTGTATCAGCATCAATTTCTCTTCCAAATTATGGCTGATCTGTTGATAGTGATAAGAAAGCAGACTCCGACTTTCTTAAAAAAAAAATCCACATATACATGAATTTTGCAAGGTAAACTGTTTTCTTTAAGCATAATGAGAATTTTACAGATATACAATCTTTCAATGCTGTAAAGATTTCATTATATAGGCTGTATAGGTTTTCTACATTTCAAGTTAGGTATTTTTGGGTTTTATAATTTTATTTTGCCTCTCTCTCTCTCTCTCTCTCTCTCTCTCTCTCTCTCTCTCTCTCTCTCTCTCTCTCTCTCTGTGTGTGTGTGTGTGTGTGTGTGTGTGTGTGTGTGTGTGTGTGTGTGTGTGTTTGGGCACACACACACCCAAGTAAGCCATTACACAGGGTGGAAATCATTACACAGGGTGGAAATCTGAGAACAGCTCTTGGGAGTTGGTCCTCTTCTTTGCACAATGTGGGTTCCAGGAATCATACCCAGGTTTCCAGGTTGGCAGAAAGCTTTACCCTCTGAGTCATCTCATCAGCCCTTCTTTTCATTTTTTTAAACTGATTGTGAGTAAATTATTTTTCCTTATTCCATTTTAGTAAAGTTTATTGTTGGTGCAAAGAAAAACTAATTTTTGTATGTAGATTTTTGTATCCTATTACTTCACTGGAAGTGTTTATCAGACAAGAATTTTCTGGTCATCAGTGTTTTTTTTTATTTTTATATAGGACAATGATATCTTCAAATAGGGATGCTTTGACCTCTTGTTTTGTATGTATTGCCTCTATTTTTCTCTTGTCTTATTTCTTGAGCTAAAACTTTAAGCACTGTGCTGGTAATAATTTCAGAAAAGTGGAAATTAATTCATGCTAGTAACAGCTCTGAAAGAATAGCTATAAATTCATGTAACCTGAAGCCTAGTTCTGCACATCTGTCAGTCTTGATCACTCCTTCAATGGGCAGCTGTGACAGTAAATCCTCTTGCTTGTCATTTACCATGCTATATAATATATTCTGTACATTATTTGTTGAATTAAAATTTAGGTATATTTTGATACATTTTTTATAAATCTCAGGTTTTCACTACTAAAATGTTTTAGTTTCATTTTTTCTCATCTCTAAAATGAGAAGTTTGATCTAACTAATAATTAGAAAATTTTCTTGTTTCCAAAATATTATATCATGAGCTATATATAGTAGATGTGTCTGGTAGACTGAAGTTATAATAAATTATACTTGTCAAAAAGAGAAAATTAAACTTAAGGAGGTCATATTACTACCCAAGGTCATACAACTAATATATTGAAAGCCACTGCCAAATCCTAAATAGTTCATATGTATTTGTATCTTGGAAATATATGAGTTGTATTGTGATCTGTTATTTTTCATCAACATGATGAATATACATAGAACACATTATTTTATCAGCTTTGGAAATTTTGTGAGTGAAAAGGCTACAACTTACAGTTTATTCACAAGATCCAAGGATATTGAGTGAAGACTTTGCCACTTTCTTCTTGTGTGATCTCCTTCTACCATATGTCCAATTGCATTTGTATCTGGTAGCAACTGGATAAATCAAGCACACTCTACCAGAGACAAGCAGGAAGTTACTGTATAGAAGAAGAATGACATTGCAATTAGAAAACTGGTTTTTGATGCAATAAAAAAATAAAACCCTAAACATGTCTTTGCAGATTCTCCCTGCTAATGCTCATCTTGGAAAGTAATTACTTGCCTTCAAAGGAAAGAGCCTACTTAGAAAAAATACCCTCTAGGTCAAGAATCTCATGTAAATACTTGTTTAAATGATGCTACAAATAGGCTCTATTTCTTCAGTGTCATATAATTCTCTTTGAGGTTACTCTTAATGAATATCAGATATAAATTGGTGTGCAGGTTTATATTAAGAAAGCTGGTAAATTTCAAGGTTGTGGTAGGCTGCTAATCTATGTGAATATTAGAAGGGTGGCCATTTAGCTGATGTTTTATCAGCAGCTGGCTGGGCAAAATTCTGTAGTCCATATTCCTTCTGTGCTCAAAAGGCAAGTGCCCATGACTTATAAAAATATCATTTTAATAACATACCCTTACAGTCTACATATTATCTGAATGCTGAAAATCAGAAATTGATGGAGGAGGTCCCCTCTGACTTTAGTTAGAGAGACTTCAGTAGGGAAGACTGGAGACTTAGCCACGGCTGTACATGCTGGGTTTGTGTTATGGAAAGAACTTCACCGTTAAATACATCGATTTAATGCCAGCCACAGTCATCTAACTCAGCTGGTGAAAAGCAGAGTTTTGATTCAAGCGATGTGAAAAGCTTTTTAAGGAGTTTAATGTAGTTGCTGTTTTCTGTTAGGGTGCCAAGTTCCATTTTAAATTGAGAGGAAAAGAGAGAAGGCGGAGCTGTACTGTGGATTGGTAACTCATGAAAGGAGTAATAACATGATTTCTCATCCACATACAAAACTTACTCATTCTTAGAAATAGGGCTACAGAGAATTCTGTGATTAAAAATATAAAATTTCAATCCAAAGCGAAGACATATAGGAAACAAGAAAATTCAATAATTATTAGTAATTTTCCTTGAAACAAATGTTTATAATAAATGGCTTTTCTGACCCAAGGAAACGTACTTAAAGAAGTTCCCATTATAAATTCCCATAACACTTCAGGGAAAAATTTAGCTTTTCTAAATTTAGGAAACTGCTGGCATTATCATGATGGCATATCCTACCAATGATGGTCTTAAAATAAGGTAGGCATTTACAATGTGCTGTTTTGCAAGAGCCCATGGGTTTGGCACTCCTCCCTTATTCCTTTATAAGCAGGCAAGAAAGCCAAGCTACAGTGCTACACCTTTTTCTATCTTGGCTCCAAACTCCAGAAATCATCACTCCAACCACACCCAGATCACTTGTTTAGTCATGCAGAGAAGAACTTAAAGGGAAGGAAAATGTTGAGTCCCATATTGTGCTCAAAGAGCAGAGTGGAATTCCAGATTCCCACTGCAATATGTTATTCTGAACACATTGAATCATCCCAGGTCAGGTTGGGGCACGTCTCTGAAAGTCTGCATTTGGAGTCCTGGTCTTTCCTTCTGAACAACAATACAGATTGACTCTTGTTTCTCTGCTGGCAGTAATGTCAAGGTAAAACAGGTAGAGTGGGTATGACAATTTACATGAAGACTCATTGAAGAAATGTATCCAGCTGTAGAAAGCCTTATAATGATTTCAGTGTTCTCCAAATATCCACATTTAAGTAATGCATTATTGAGCTTATGGAAATCAGTTTAATTGTTAACTATCAAGTTGGTTTTGCTCAACCATTCTTGTGCTTATAAAACATATGCTCTGATATTTGGAACTTATTTTTTGAAGATCTAGGAAAAAAGAAACTTCTTTTCCCTATCTCATTTTGCTTCATAATAGTGGCAAGAGTAATGGTAGTTTTTCCAGTTCTAACATCCAACTTACAAAGATATTAGGATGAGGAATGAGACGATGTAAAATGAGGATGTTAGAAAGGGTGTGGTGTGACTTTGGAAGTCAGCTTACAATAAATATACCTGGGCTGCCATGTTCACTGCAGCACCATACAATAGCCAGATGATGGAATCCATCTAGGTAGGTCTCTTGCTGAAGAGGGGAGAGGGAGGTCAGTACAGAAGGAGAGGGGGGCAGGGAAGAAGGACAAACAACACCAAGGATGATAAAGCCTTAACAAATCATATTATTTTATATTTACCTAAAATCATACTATGTATGAATAGATGGATGGATGGATGGATGGATGGATGGATGGATGGATGGATGGAGGTATGGACACATGCATGAAGTTACATCACTTGGATAAGAGCCATAGCCTATCCAAAAAAAAATCCCCAGTAGCAGGCATAAAAAACATCCATTTGAGTGGTTGGCCAGTCCAAGTGACTATCAATATGATAGGCTATTTTTGTTGCTCTTGGTTGCTTCTCAGAAGTTGAAGGTAAGTCCTTATTGCTGAAGACACTGGATACTTCAGACACAAAACTCAGAAGATTAGAGATGGATCTAACCTGAAAGCTTTCTTTCTGTTGTCTAGCTTTCCTAGAACCAGAAAGCACAATGTAAACTGCCAAGTTAGGGAAGCAATAAATAGTCCTATCCAGCTGTGATGCCAATGAAACACAATGACCAACATGGCAAGATATTCTTAAATGTGCAATAGAGGCAATCATATTTTCCTGGCAACCAACAGCTCTCTAATTGGGCTTACAGCCCACTCAATAGGAAGTCATGCCTGGTAGTTGAAACATAGCCAAGAACCTGGGGCTAGTAAGGTCATGGATCTTACAGAAGACCTACTATTGCCACTTTGCAAGACTGGCATCATTCCTAACTACTTTCTAAAATTTACCTTTATACTCGCAGATAAGTGTAGCTCCCACTCTTTAACAAACCAATGTCTCTTTGCAGCAAGTGGAGACCACTGCAGAAAATCACAACCTGTCATAATGCAGAGACCCAACAGAGGCATTTATTTACAACACACCTGAGGAACCTAAGGCTCAGTGAACATCATGGAGGAGGGAGAGGAAAGGTTGCAGTAGTGAAAGGACCAGGAAGTCTGTTGTGAGATTGTATTTCCTAGGAATGACAGGGAAGATATGGCTGCCTAAACAAGACCTGAACAATAACAATATCAGTAGACATGCTAATGCAGGAGGGGGAAATTTCACTTGGTCCCACCCCTAGACAAGAAACTACAGGCAACAAATGACTAATGAGAGAAGGAAAATTAGCCTCTCTTAGGGACAAGCCCCCTAATTGGTTATTAACATAAAGCCCTGAGATCATATGCACAGAAGCCTAATGGACTAAATGGACTCTGCTGGTTGTATTTATATTTTTATACATTTGTGTGTGTGTGTGTGTGTGTGTGTGTGTGTGTGTGTGTGTATAAAACAATAATAATAAAAGTAGATCATCAATTTGAAAGGGAATGGGAGGACAGGGAAGGGATTGGAGGGACACAGGAAGGATCAGTAAGTGGATGGGGATGGGGAAAGTTATATAATTATATTTTAATTAAAAATTTTAATAATAAAAACATGCATAAATGAAAATATAGTGTATAAACACAATGGAGTTTTAGCCCAAAATTAAGAATGAAAGTATGCTGTTTGTGGAAAAATGGATGCTACTTGAGATCATCATGTCAATCAAAGCAAGCCAGACTAAGAACGACAAATGTTGTGTGTTTTGTCTTATATGTAGAATTTAGGAAAAGATGACTTGAAAGTAAAAGGAGACTCTTAAGGATGTGGGCAGAGGTATGTGGAGGGGCTTAGAAAGTGTAATTAATGGCTGGAAATAATCAAAGGATGCTGTATACTTGTGTGAAAATAGCATAACGAAACCTGTTACTTTATGCAATTAATATACATCAATAAATTAAAGTAAATTCCAGTTTCTGAAGTGTCCTTTCATCTTATTACCAGCTTTGTTCTGTGACTTTCAGTAAGGTGGCCTTTTAAGCTTCTGTTTCTTCATATGAAATATTAAATTAATACATTCACCTTATCACATTATTATGTGAAGTCAGATAACACATGTTGAGAAATTACTATAGTTCAGGATCAAGAGCAAACATTCAATAAACATTAATTACTTTTTACTTAATCTCACATTATTTATAACAACACACTCATGGATCACTTAGTCTTGATTGAACACGTTAAGAAGTGTGCTTGTTTTCCTTAATTCTTACCATATTGTTTGGATATTTGATAATCTTGTTTTAGTTTTACATATGTAAAAATAAGACATGTCCAAGTCCAGTAGCTTGTTCAAACTGAAATAGCCTATAGTGTCTTCCTGGAAACCTTGAGCACATAGGCTGAAATGTAATTTCACAAAACTCTAAGAATTGGTCAAGCCCCTCCTAAGTGTACATTCTCACCACTTCCTGTCTTCATTTCTATCTTGATCCAAATGCTAGGAACATTTTTCAAGGCATGGCTGTCTTTTAAAAAATCTTTGGTTTGCATATAATTTCAGTTGTAGGGGACCTCTCTGTTTTACACAGACTCATCAGATACTTGTTCCTATTCTATAGCTTAAAGATGGCCATGTCCAGAATCTCCCTAGGCTGAGATGGATCATTGCGTTTCCCTGCATTCTGAATCTGGAAACTACTTGATGTGAGTCACAGATTAGTTGTACTCCTTTGTGTAACCTGTTGTCTACTTGTCAACCTACCATTCTTCTCTTCACATCTCATGTTCACTGGTGCAGATTTTTAAAGCCTAGGTAGCGTTAAGGTCAAGAATCCCATATAACGTAGGTGCTGTTCTCCCAGCCTATTTTATTCTCTGCCCTTTTGCATTCTTAGGTTTTATTCCCTTTGCCCTTTCAGTCCATTTTCCACTAACCAGCTACCAGGCTATCATAGTTCATGATGTCCATTTCCAGAGGAATCATAGTAGTTCTACACTTTCAGAGGAAAATTGACATCATTCATGGATATCATCCTGCAGAAATTTCTTCCTGTAGTCACATGTAGGAAGAATAATAAACCATGGTGAAGTGGAATAAAACTTGTTAAATCTAATAGAAACTTGGCACTGTTTATCCTCTTAATTTATAAATCAAAAATTTTTCTTAAAATACAAATTATATGTTATATGTATACACACATTGGGATATAACTTGGCAACCCATAAATATATAAAGTTTTATGACATTATAAACATATTCAATTATAAATAAATTTTAATTTTTTAATTTGCCATAAATGAATTTTAAATACAGTTTATTACCTATTGATAGTTTATAGAATATGTTTCTTGTTCTCTACCAGCACTTAAGGACAACAAGAAAGATAAAATTCTGTTTTACCAGGACCTGCCAACATGGGCCATGTTCACACTAAGACTGTGAAGAATGTAGTCTGGGTCACCATTGAGAAGTACTATACATGCCTAGGTAATGACTTCCACCCTAACAAGCACATGCGCAAGGAAATCATATTATTCCTAGCTTGAAATGGCAACAAGATACCTGACTATGTCAAGCATCTGATGAAGAAGATTCAGACAGGTTCTGTGAGAGGTATCTCTAGCCAGTTGCAGGAGGAAGAGATAGAGGAGGGATAATTACATTTTTGAGGTCTTGGCCCTAAATCAGATCATTGAGGTAGATCCCAACACCAAGGAAATGTTGAAGCTTTGGGACTTGGGCAGTCTCTCCAACCCACAGGTCAATCAGCCTACAGTTGGGATGAATTTCAAAACACCATGTGGAGCCGTTTGAATCTGTTCTGTAATATTTTCAATAAACCTGAAAACAAAAAGAAAGAAAGAAAGGAAGGAAGAGAGAGAGAGAGAGAGAGAGAGAGAGAGAGAGAGAGAGAGAGAGAGAAGAAAAGAAATTTTTGTCATGCATGGTCAAAATATTATGAAATAATATTTATTAATACATGTACATTTATGAGTATTTGGTCATATAAAAGGTTTTTAATTTTTAGCTGTGACTAAACCCTTAGAGAGCTAGAATGACGTCCACAGGCTGAAATCAGAATATTTGTTTATTCAAATGCTGCCCCAGAGTATTAGACTGGCTGCTTCCTTGCTTATTTTAAGTATGTCTTCTCTCCGAGTCTTCATCTAAACCAGAATTTAAATTCTCCCTTGTGAAAGAGCTCCATCTAACTTAAAAGAAATACAGAACGTTGCTACCTACTGCGTTTCATCTACTACGTCCTTAACTGTCTCCATTTCAATTGTGTCATCTACAAACCTGGAGATTCTAAGTTTCAAGGTTCTGTAAAGATTGAGGCAACTTGCAGTAAGTGCTGCGAAGAAGTGGTCAACACATGCTGATTTGTCAGTGGATGCCAGCCATCATTATTATCATGACCAGTGATCTCAATTATATGCAATTTTCACAGATACCATGCAAAGAAGGAAAAATGTAATAAAAGATATGAAGCCTGGTACACATGCCTGGTGCTCATGCCTGTGATTCCCAGCAGTTGACATGTGGGGTCCAGGTGAGAGGACTGATGCATGATTGAGGCCAGGTTGCCCTACATGGTGAAGTCAAGGCCAGCTTGGGAAGCCTGGAATACATAGCAAAAAGCTGTCTTAACAAAGTAAAACAACATATGGTTCCAAGGCCTTGTAGTCTGAAACTGTTGTAAATTTGTTCAAAGGTTTTTGGAATGTTTGGTGCTTAAGACTCACAGGGAATTTCAAGGAAAGAGGGTCTCTGTGTAAGCTCTTGCCATCTCGGTTAAGGCTAATTAGCTGGCTGTGTCAGCGCAAACAAATATGGATTTCCCCATGAGATCTAAGAATGCACGATTTCCTATAAATGGAATATTTGATGTTATTCTTCTGACAAAGAAGAATAAAGCACAAAGCACCAACAGAGAGTGAAAAGTAAAAGAACACCAAGCAAGAGTACGAGTGTGAGTTTAATTACCTTTTACAATTGATTTTACTACATTAACTTACTATATATTTTGTCATCATTCATTCAGTTTGCGTAGAAGAAAAATAGACTTCAATGGAAAAATTTCACCATTTATATAACCTAGCTCTTATATTCAACCTTCCCCCACCCCCATTGCTCTGTGCTCTTTGCTGTGTGCAGTCTGGATTTGTGAAGACTGGGAGAGCCTATGTTATACCAAAGGCCTAGACTCCCGGAGACAACATTCCTTTTAAATAGTTTGTCTGTCTTAGTTAATTGAAATTTCTAGGGAAATGGATTTCAGTGCCAGCTATAAAAGCAAGTAGATGGACAGCTGTTCATTGCTCAATGGTGAAATCTGTTAAACAATTGCCCCATTGTGTTCTCAGTGAAGCTGTTAAACTGCCCAGGCAAGTGTGTCTTAGGACCCACATTCAAATGTTTCTGACTAGACTGTTTAAATGAAAAAAGAGAGAAGCTTTATAATCTTTTGGTTCCGCGTAACTAAAGATTGGAGGTGACATTAAGGTACTGGGAGAAGTAGAGCAGTAAAGAAAGAGTGAGCTGAGAAAAATAAGCTAACTGAAAGGGTGGCAGGAGAAACTTCAATTCCATCAACTGAAAAATCATTCCATCTGCGTTCCTAGTACATTTATATAGGATAGAGCTTGGAAACACGGCAGAAAAACAGAGAGAGAGAGAGATCAAAACAAAGGGAAGGGGTGGAGGTGTGGTTCAGTGGTAGAGCATTTGCCTAGTGTGTGTGAGGGGTCCTGGGAATCAGTCCAGGGACAGAGAGATGGGGGGAGTTATTTAGACACGGAGGTTAAGAGAGCAGTGGGGAGAGAGGAGCATGAAGGGTATGAGTAGATGATGCAAGTAATAAATAGGTGATAATGTTATTTGTTTAAAAAGTCTTGGGGAAAGCAATTATATGGTTATTCTAGAACATGGTACCCTAAATGAATAAGTATCTTTTGATTGATATTTAAGTGACATTGAAAAACAATTGTGATTGCATACCTTTCATGTTTCTAAATAGCAATCATAAAATAGAGGAACCACTCAAGGGATAAATTTCCAATAGTGCCATCTAGTGTTAGAATTCTTTGGTTGTCCCTCTGTATGGCATTCCTGCATTGAACGCATGCTCTTTTTTTAAAAACAAAAAAGTATTTTTATTTTATAATTAATTTAATTTTACATATCAGCCACAGATTCCCCTGTCCTCCCTCCTCCCACCCCACAGCCTTTCCCACCAACCCACCCCCCATTCCCACCTCCTCCAAGGCAAGGTCTTCCCTGGGGAGTCAGCCCAGCCTGGTTGATTCAGTTGAGGCAGGTCCAGTCCCCTCCTCCCTGCACCAAGGCTGAGCAAAGTGTCTCAGCATAGGCCCTAGGTTCCAAAAAGCCAGCTCATGTACCAAGGACAGGTCCTGGTCCCACTGCCTGGGGGCCTCCTAAACAGTTCAAGCTAATCAACTGTCTCACTTATCCAGAGGGCCTGGTCCAGTTCCATGGGGGCTCCTCAGCTATTGGTTCACAGTTCATGTGTTTCCACTAGTTTGGCTATTTGTCCCTGTGCTTTTTCCAATCATGGTCTTGATAGCTCTTGCTCATATAATCCCTCCCCTCTCTCGCCTATTAGACTTCCGGAAAATATCATCCTGAGTGAAGTAACCCAGACTCAGAAAGACAAACATGGTATGTACTCACTCATAAGTGGATACTAGATGTAAAGCAAAGGATAACCAGACTGCAACTCACAATTCCAGGGAGGCTACCTAGTAAAGAGGACCCTAAGAAAGACACAGGGATCACCCAGTGACAGAGAAATGGATAAGATCTACATGAGCAAACTGGGTGTGTGTGTGGGGGGGTAATGGAGGGCAAGGGTCGGGGGGAAAGAGAGCTTAGGGGAGAGGGAGGTCCTAGCTGGATCAGGAACAGAGTGAGAAAGCAAGGAAAGAGATGCCATGATAAATGAAGACCCCATGGGAATAGGAAGAAGCAGAGTGCTAGAGAGGTCCCCAGGAATCCACAAACATGACTCCACTATAGACTACTGGCAATGGTCGAGAGTGTGCCTGAACTGACCTACTTTGGTGATCGGATGGCCGAACACCCTAACTGTCGTGATAGAGCTCTCATCCAGTGACTGATGGAAGCAGATGCAGAGATCCACGGAAAGCATGCTCTTGAGAAGAGCCTCTTCTGAGCCCAGAGCTCATAGCACAGCAGGGACTGGTGTGGTTGTGAGTGCAAAGTACATTCGACAGCCATGCACAAATGCTTCTGACTCGCATTACACAAGACTTTCTTCACCTCTTTTCTGGTCACTTGCAATTTCAAATTAACTCTCACTTAACACAACAGGCTACAATTGAGTAATCTGAGGAATAAAAATTGGGTTTGGCATTAGCATACTCCAAGTCTCCAGGTAATGGCTGCATGTTTATTCTCTACCTGTTCTCGAAACTGTGAACATGATCTGAAATCCTCCATGTGTCAGTGGGCTTTTGTGCTTTACAATAGGAAAAACCAAAAACAATTAGCTTAGGAAGTTTGATGTCAATGCAGAAAAATTAAAGAAATAGTCAACATAAACAAAAATCTCTCAACTAAGAAAATAATTACCATCTCGAGTCTTTTGTTAATACTTTAAGAACAATAGCATGCTGCTCACTGCAAAATATAAATAATCCAGAACTAAAGAACTAGGAAATAAAAAACAGTGTATATAGTAATTTAATGTTTTTTTCCTGTTTCTTAGTGACATATTATTTTTACGAACTAATAACTAAATTTGTTGGGTATATAGGACTGGAACATTCCCAGTTATTTTCTGGGAAGTGGGTTACACTAAGATATATAACTCTCCTCACAATCAGACCATATGTGGCTGCTTGGCTGTTTTTGTTTCTTCATTTGTTTGCTTTGAAATAAGGTTTTGCAATGTAGCTCTGGCTGGCCAAGAACTTTCTATGTGTTCCAGGCTGGTCTTGATCTCATAGAGATCTGTCTGGCTCTGCCTCCAGAGTGCTGGGACTAAAGATTTGCACCTCAGGCCTGGCACATATATGAATATTTTGCTTTATTAAGCACTAGCTGCCCATTTGTTTTCTCATATTTTTTCTTCATTAATAGAGACAACTTGTTCCTGGAACTAAAATACCAGCACAGTTTGTATTCTAGGGCAACTGTGAGATTTAGGAAGAGAGAAAATAATATATACCCAGATAGAGGGAAGGAAAAGTATCTTCTCCAGTGCTTCAAAAAGGAAAAGAGGAGTAGGACATCTCAGTGGCAGTCCAGTAGCTGGAGGCTGCTACCAGCAGCAGATTCACAGATAGACAGTGACAAGAGCAGAAGTTTGCATGCTCTCTCTCTCTCTCTCTCTCTCTCTCTCTCTCTCTCTCTCTCTCTCTCTCTCTCTCTCTGTGTGTGTGTGTGTGTGTGTGTGTGTGTGTGTGTGTGTGTGTGTGTGTGT
>CABHPR010154574.1:0-27631 GCA_902168415.1 Peromyscus melanophrys | reverse complement strand
TGTGTGTGTGTGTGTGTGTGTGTGTGTGTGTGTGTGTGTGTGTGTGTGTTAGACATTAGATTGCCTTTCAATTAGTGTCTGTATAATTTCTGTCAGGATTAGATATCAGTTCTACTTTTTGAGGCAAATAATGTAGATATGTCTTATTGAAGATTAAAATTTATAGTTTTTAGAAACACTCAAGAAAATGTTTAACAGTTATAAGCAAGTTAAGAATATATAAAACTGTATAATGTATGTATTCCTAATTATGAACAATATCATATGTATATAACAAATGTATTTTAAATTTAATTAAAGGTTTTATTTTATTTTTTAGTATATTTGTATTATTTAAGACAATTTTTAAATTTAAATATATTTTGCCCATGTTATTCCCCTTCCCTAAGTCCTTCCAGATCCATTCCTCATCCCTACAACCCAACTTTAAGTTCTTTCTCAAGAAACAAGGAAAAATCCACTACAACAACACTTCCAAACCAAGAAAACAAAATAAAACCCCACCCCAAAAGAAAACACAACACCACCAAACTGTAACCAAATAAAAGCATACCAAAAAAAACCCCCCAAAACCAAAAACTGTGGAGTCTATTATATATTTGTCAATTACTCCTGACTATAAAGCCTGCCTTGGAGAGGTCGATATATCCAGTGTCACTCATTGGAGAAAACTGACTTTCCTTCTTCCAGCAGGTATAAATGACAGTTCAGTTATTAAACTTTACCCTAGTGGCTAGTTTTTCATTCATTCATTAAATATAAAATAGCCATATCTGATACAAGAGGATGTAAGCAGTACATTTGAAGTCATTTGTACAGGAAAGTACTTTTTGAACAGAGCCCCAAAAGCTCAGTCTTAAGACCAATAATTAGTAAGTGGGACCTCATGAAACTCAAAGGCTTCTGTACAGAAAAGGACACCATCATTGAAGAAAGTGGCAACCTAGTGAATGAGAAAATACTTATCAGCTGTACATTTGACAAAGGGTTAGTACCTGAGATATTCAAAGAACTAAAAATAAGAAAAAGAACTGAACATCAAGAAAACAAAAAGAAGAATAAAGGCTGACCTCAACAGAGAATTCTCAAAAAAAAGTAAATAGCCGAGAAACACTTAAAAATGTCCGACATCATTAGCTATTAGGAAAATGCAAATTTTAAAATAATTGAGCTTTCATCTTATCCTAGTCAGAATGGCCAAGATTTATAAAACAAAGGACAGATATTAAGATAAATGAACTTTGTAGGTAAATAGATGTACTCAGAAACAATTATCCTGAATGAGATAACCCAGATATATACAGACAAACATTGCATGTTTTTGATATGTGTGTTTTGTTTAGAATATCCGCAGAAATAAGGAACCACAGGTAAGGAAGGGATATCTCAAAGAAGAGGAAATACAGTATAGAGTGTATATTCTTTGGGTGCATCAGATACTGACCTCTGTCAGATGTATAAGTGATAAAGATTTTTCCTATTCTGTATGTTGCCTCTTTGCTCAAATGATAGTGTCCTTTTTGCACAGATGCTTATTAGTTTCATGATTTAGTAATTATTGGTCTTCATGCCTGAGCTCCTGGGATTCTGTTCAGAAAGTCCTTTCCTATGCCAACGAGTTCAAATTATTCCCTACTTTATCTTGAATCAGATATAACTATTTTTCATATTTGCAAGGAATAAAGAGGTATTTAGAACAGGAGGATTAATGGAGTGAGGGATGAGAGAGCAGGGTAGAGGATTGCAAAGATAACTAATGCTATAGGCCTTTTGAAAAACCATATGAAAATCTATTACTGTACAAGCTTCCTAATATAGATACATATAAAGGGAATTTAAATGGAGTTACTGTTACCATGTGATGGGAGAGACAATACCCCAGCATCATATGTTATCTAAATGAAAAAAAAAATCATGTACCAGGGAAGGGTTACATAGTTTTAAGTTGTTCACCAAAAGGGTCCCATAGAATCCCCAAACACTGAAGACAATTCTGATGATATTGGTTCCCCTCCACAACTTGACAATATGACCCTGTTGCTGAAGACATCACATACTTATGACATAGAACATGGAAAGATCTGGCTGGTATTTAGCTGGGAGATTTACCACTACTAGCTAGTGTTTATGGTAATAGAAGGTACTATATACACTACTGAAGGGGGAAAGTAGCCATCAGCCTCATCCAGATACAAACCCTGTGAACGATAATAGCAGCCTGCCTTAAAGATATGCTCACTGGTACAATAGTGGCATGGATGTTAGAGGAGTAACCCGCCACTTTTCCTTGGATTTAAGGCTCACACCAAGAGGTTGAACCCATACCTGATACTGTTAATAAGGCCAACAACTTGAGACTAGGTAAGTCATGGGCCCTAGGGGAAATCCTACTACTATTATTCTGTTAAATGAACACAGCAATAAAAGGACTCTAATGGCGTACTTCTATATCCATAGATCAGTATGTCTCTCAACTCTCAGAGAAGTTTCTTTTTGCATAGATAATAATTAACACTTGACAACACGTAGAGAATGAGAGACTCTAGTGTGCTTAACCGTGAATGTGGTACCTTTATCACGCACACCCTCCCTCAAGTTTCGGGGACCTATGTAGAAGATGAGACAGAAGGATTGTAAAAGTTAGAGGTGGTAGATTGTATTAAGATATCAACATTGTCCAGACACAACAAGGCAGATGCACATATGAACTCACCAAAATTGTGACAGTATGCACAAGATTTGCATAATATAAAGCCAGACAAAATCCTACCAAAGAAGAGGGAAAGTGGGTACAAACTCCCATGCCTAGACAAGAAGTTATTTGCAATATATAGCTGCTGGAGTGGTAATTTTTTTTTCTCCAGTAAAAATGATGCTGGGACTATCAACCACACTCCAGCACATGCCCATTCTCAGAAGTAGCTGGCCAACACATATCAGACTCCACAATTTTTTAGTCACGTTTTTATTTTGTTACTGTCTTTTTAAGAGAGAGAAAGAATATGAAATTAGGTGGTGGAAGGTTCTAGGAGAAGTTTGGGGATGGAAAAGAATATAATAAAAATAAACTATATTAAATTCTCAAAGAATAAATTAAAAAATATTTTAAAGAAATTAAAAACAAAAAAGCAAAAATAAAATTAGTTACCTCTTATGATAATATTTTAGATTATCTTTAAAGCTTCAAAGGCATTTTCAAAATTCTACCTAAAGAATTCATATTTCTTTCATAATGAAGAAAACATAAGCTTCATCTTCCCTGGCATGTCCTAATCTTTGTTCATGAATCTGTTGCTTCTATTTCAGGGGACCTCATGTTTGAGATGTATAATACATTTCCTGTCTTGTGTACTTCTTTGATCTACTAAATATAATCTAGGACAAGAAACATGCAGCTTACATGGTGCCACATACAGAACACATCTAGAACTACTTATGGAACACATTGTTTACTTATCTGGTTTTCATTTATATAATGTCTCTTCTAGCAGTCTACCGCACATTAGTTAAAAACAACTGGGAAAGTTTTCCCTTCATTATTGTATGTATACTCGTGTTTTATTGTTGTTTGTTTTTTTGTTTTTGTTTTCACTACCCCAGCAAGAGTCATTAAGGGATTTTTTTTGAAAGATAAGTATTTAAAAATTGTTTTTTTTTTTTTCTTCATGGCCAGAGTAGACTGACACAACACAAGCTAACCTAGAGAAATGTGATTGCTGGTGAAATGTGATTTTATTAGATTACATCTAATTTTGCAACCCTTCTATCCCTGTGGTGATTTGAATGAGAATGGTCCCCATAGGCTCATATGTTTGAGAATGGCCTCCATAGGCTCATATGTTTGAAGTGTAGGTCCAGAGCTGGTGGAACTGTTTGTGAAGGATTAGGAAAAGACCTCTTGGAGGAGGTGTGTCACTGGGGGTGGGCTTTGAGATTTCAGTTGACTCACATTCTCGTCCTTGTGTTTGTGTCCCAAGACTTGAGCTCTCAACTACTGTTCCAGCGCCACGCCTTCCTGTCTGCAGCCATGCTCCCCACCACGATGGTCATGGACTCTAACCCTTTGAAACTATAGGCTCCACATTAAAGTTTTCCTTGGTCATGGTGTTTTATCATAGTAATAGAAAATTGACTAGGGGAATCCTTATTCAATTCTATTTCTTATCTTGATCAACATGATCTAGACTTTAAGATCTGAACCAGAACAACGTTAAAGCAAGTAATTCTGTTATAATATTAATTCATTTGCATGAAATTGCAGTGTAATTTAACTGAAGTTCCTTGAAGTTTCAGCTGCCATTTGACCTTTAGCATGCATATTAAAAACAAACAAACAAACAAAAGCAGAACACTGAGCTGGGGCTATAGTTCAATGATAGATCACTTGCCCAGCACACAAAGCCCTGGATTTTATCTCTAGTACCCACCAAGGGAAAACAAAAAGCATGGTTTGGATGACACAAGTGAAATTTGAGGGTAGTCATGTTACATGGTAAGACTCTATCTTAAAATAAAGCAAAGCAAACAAAATTTCTAAAACAAGACAGAACATCCTATACAGGGGTTGGAGTGTAGGGCTGTGTGGATCCCTTGTCTATCAAATACAAGGTCCTGAGTCAACCCTCAGCAATGTAAAAATATCAGCAACAAGTCCTTTCTTCAGGACAGTGAAATTCTTCTTTTTCCAAGTTGGTCTTTTTCATAAATCCATTTAATAAAATTTAAGTAGTTGTCATGGAAGGCAATGGAAATTATGAATAAGAAATCACATAGTAAAAGCTGGTGCACACCAATGATATAACATAAAATTATAGCCGATCCTTGCAAAGCCATAAAGTTGTAATTACTGTCCTCTTTCATAGAGAAGAAAATAGGTTAGTTCAAGTTAATTATAAATGCGATAACAAAATACAAAGCCCTGCTTTTATTATATCCATTATATTAAATTGTATTTATACACATAGAATTGGTACATAGAAGTAGAAGCTGTAAGTGGAGGACTCAAACATCAAGATCTGTACATCTAAATCCAGAACTAAGGCTCTTGTTTTCCTAAATATGACTCCTGTATAATGCAGAGAACCATGAGTAGAGTTATAATATTAATGGTTCCTAGCTTCATTAGAAGAGGGATTTTAGTAGAGCTCTGGCTGTCAGTTCAAATGCCCTAAGCAGGGCAATAAATGTAGGGGCTCTCAATGTAAAGCCACAGACAGTGCTGGGGATGTTTAGAAAGGAGTGTGCCTGCCTACAGGTACTAAGGAAGTATCCTCCATACAGCCTCAGCCAGGTCAGTGACAGGAAATTTGGGCTCACTGCTGCCTGCACTTCTGAACTTTCTTTCTTTCTTTCTTTCTTTCTTTCTTTCTTTCTTTCTTTCTTTCTTTCTTTCTTTCTCTCTCTCTCTCTCTCTCCTTCCTTCCTTCCTTTCTTTCTTTCTTTCTTTCTTTCTTTCTTTCTTTCTTTCTTTCTTTCTTTCTTTCTTTCTTTCTTTCTTTCTTTCTGTGTATGGGGGTGTTCATTTTATTTTCTTGATTTGAAGTGTGATGAAATAATTTTTTATTATTATTGAAAATAGACTCTTCTCTCACACAATACATCCTGACCACAGTTTCCCCTTCCTCCACTTCTCCTAGCTCCCCACTCGACTTCCCTCTTCCCCAGATCTACTTCTCTGTTTTTCTTCAGAAAAAAGCATGCCTCCTAGAGACAATATACAAACATGGCAAAGCAGGATCCAATAAGACAAGGCAAAAGCCCTCATATCGAGTCTAATAGGAGGAAAAGAGTCCTAAGAGTAAGCAAAAGAGTCAGAAATGCACCCGCTCCCACTGTTAAGAGTCCCACAAAAACACCAAGATAACAGCCATTATATATATATTGGGGGATTTATTAAGGCAACTCCACATAATTAAAAGGAAGTTTATTTTGGGGTAACTAACAGTCAGTAAAGGGGTTGGTTACAGGATCTGGGAGAGTTTGGGGTGCAGTCCAGTGGGGTTCTCTGGAGAACTCTGCTCGGTCTACCATCCAGCATCCAGGATGAGAAGGAACCAAGAGACCTGGCACATCTGCATCTCGGGTCTGAAGGGCTCCCATCTTGGCCCTGCCCCATGGGCAGGTCATAGGTAGGTGTGGCAGTTACTGGAAGCCTCACTAGGGGCAGTACTTCCAGGTCAAAGCTGGAACAACTACCCATTACACATATAGGCAGAGGACTTGGTACAGACCCATGGAGGCCCCATGTCACTTCAGTCTCTGTGAGCCCAAGTGAGCCATGCTTAGTTGATTCAGTGGGCCATGTTCTCCTGGTGTCCTCCATCTCCTCTTAGTCCTACAGCCTTTCCTCACCCTTTTCAGCAGGATTCTCTTCAGTTCCAAGGAGAGGGATCTGATAGAGACCTCCAATTAGACTCTCTTGGAATAATGCCTGACTGTAAATCTGCATCTGCTTCCAACTGCTACCAGAGGAAGTCTCTCTGATAATAACTGGAAAAGGCACCAATATCACTAGGAATCATTTAATTGATTTTTGAATTTTATTGTTGTTGTTCTTGTTGTTAGTCTTGTTTGGTTCTACCCCAAGTCTCTGGGATATCCAGTCTCCAGTTCCAGGCCACCCTGTAGGGTTTGGGCTCTCTCTCCTAGGGTGGGCCTCAAGTTAAATCAGATGCTGGTTGACCACTCCCATGAGTTTTGTGCCCCTATTGCCCCAGCATATCTTGCAGGCAGGACAGATTGTAGGTCTGGGGCTTTGTGGCTGGGTTAGTGTCCAGGTTTCTCTTTTGGTAGCCTTCAGAGTACCTTCCTGAAACAGAGACTAGAATATAAGAAGAGGGAAGGCTCCTTGTAGGCACTAGCTTGATCTCTCTATGGTCAATGAGCTGTGTGGATGTTGTCCTCGACAATGTCACCTCCACCCCACCCCACCCCACCCCCGCCTCAGTTAGTCTTTGGAAGGGGAATCTTCTCTCTAGTATCAAGGAAGCCAGAAATTAGCATCTTTGCTCGGAAAATATTTATTTCTTCAAACATCATATATGCCAATAAAGTGTGGGTGTGGACCACATCTGGTACTCTATTCATGGCCTCTGTGAATATTATGAGGAAAGTCTTACCTGGAATCATTACCAACTCCCATTAATCATGGGGAAAGGTCATTAAAATTAGTAGTCAAACTCACATCAATTTAGTTTGATATAATGTCTCTTGAGCATAAATAAGCTTGAACTTGTTCCTTAACTGTGTGACAAATGCCAGCCAATTTCCCTGGTGGTCAGTTGGGTAATCACAATATGCCCACAATTCAGCTGGTCAGACTTACTTTCAGTATTCATCAACTTTATCCTGGGTTTGCTGAGCTTTCTGTTACCGTTCACTCTGTCCAGTCACCCAAGACATCAGCCTTTACTTATGCTCTCCATGCCAAGCCCCAAACCCACCTCCTTCAAGCATAAATGTTCCAACTCTTGAAAGTTGAAGAGTAATGGGCATTCTTTGTTTTAAATAACTTTACATCATTTCTTGCTAATTTCACTGATGGACTCCTGATTAGTTTTGCTGCCCCAATCTACTTCACTGGATCTTTCACGTCTCTCTCATCTTTCTGTGTCTTATCACATTTTCCACCTTCCCGTAAGAACCAAAAAACGATTATCCTACAGAATCCTTTCTCTTGTCTGACCCTTCTTTTTAGCTTCCCGCTATGGTGCTTATCAAAGGGCACTTTTAAATGAAGAGAATCACCTCCATAAGAGGAATTATAGTTCCAAGGATAAAATTCTTTCCTTTATCTTTGTTTATTTGTATTTTGTTTTGAGACAGGGTCTAACTGCTTGTCCTTAAACTTATTATGTAGACCAAGCTGGCCTGGAACTCACAGAGGTATTCCTGCTTCTTCCAATGCTTCCCAAGTGCTGAGATTAAAGGCATGCATCACCAGACCTGGCTAACCTTCCTTCCTTTATCTTTTAAAGTTTATTCAATGATGTTTCATTCTGAGTATGCCTTAAGATTACTTCATGAAGTATGCTTGCTCTTACAATCCACTCAGAAGGAAAAGCTATGATTCTTAGTCTCCTAAAAGGAAACTAAAACTTCTTCCCTCCTGCTTAAGGTTTTGAGAGAAGTATCTTTTATTTTGGAAAACAAAATGAAACAAAAACAGAGGATTCCCAAAGATGTTAGAAAATTTGTATGTACTTTCAGTTGGCTTCTTCTAATGTTAAAATCTCACCTGACCATGGTGTATTTATCAAAACTAAAAATGCCTTTGGATTTTACTTATTTTTCCATTAATGCATTTATCTATCCCAGTACCAAATCCAGTACACTGATATGCTTTTAGAGAATTATTTTTAAAGAAGTTGCTGATTCATAAAAGCTATTTCAGCATAAGGTTCTGAACCTGAAGTCCATCATCATTTCTACTTTATGATTTAAATGACTGCTGCTGTCATTCATGAGTAGCTTTTACAGTAACAGGAGATGTGTTAACTTTTAAACATATGATTCCTCCCTTCTTTCAGGTCCGTAGACTCGAGGCAAGAATCAGTCTCTCTCTCTCTCTCTCTCTCTCTCTCTCTCTCTCTCTCTCTCTCTCTGTCTCATTTTTCTCTGTCTCATTCTCTCTGTCTCTCTCCTCTCTGTCTCTGTCTCTCTCTGTTACACACACATACAGTTATATCCTTACCTTCAGAAAGCTATAGAGTAAATAATTTGAATTATACATTACATCTTAGAGACAAATATTACATGAAAGCTCATCTTGGAAGGACATGCTAAATTTGTTGTTTTGTTTTGTTTTTGCCTTTGTTCTTAGTTTGTGTGTGTGTTTGGTTGTTTGCTTTTGAGACAGGGTGTCACTATATGTCTCTGACAGGCCTGGATCTCACTAGGTAGACCAGACTGACCTTGAACTCACAGAAATCAGTCTGCCTATGCTTTGAGTGCTGAGACTAAAGGAATGCATCTAAGAAACATGTTTTAAGACACAATTTCATGCATTTTGACCCCTGAATACAAAATTAAGAATATTGCTGGGAAATGCATTATTATGCCACCTGTTAGATCCTATGAATTTTCTCACTTTACCACATTATGCAGAATTTAAAGCAAAACAACATGAAATTATCTTTGAAACACTTTGAACAGTACAAATGCTGCATTAAAAACATTTGAAAAACATTTGATTAAAAAATAAATTTACGCCGGGTAGTGGTGGCGCACGTCTTTAACCCCAGCACTCGGGAGGCAGAGGCAGGTGGATCTCTGAGTTCAAGGCCAGCCTGGTCTACAACGTGAGTTCCAGGACAGGCTCCAAAGCTACACAGAGAAACCCTATCTCAAAAAACCAAAAAGCAAAACAGATTTCCTTGGAGTTTTAGTATGATATGTGAGATTTTATATATATATAATCTTATACGTGCCTGCAGTATTTTTTCTCATATGTAAACTGACCTGAGAACCATTTTCTAAAGTAATCATGCCCATTAATTTCTAGTAGAGAATAAAGCCAAAGAAATGCTAGACAGTGCATTTACTAATGGACTCAAGCTGGAGAGCAGTTTGGGGCTGTGTAGGCTGAAACTACCACTCCTGTAGGAATCATCTACAAGAACTTTCTCAGACTCTACTTCCAAGACCATGTGGGAGACACCCTTCCCCAACTTGAAATCTCCAACTTGAAGAAGATGGTGATGCTTTATCCTGTGTCCAGTCATCCTTGGGGTGACACCCTCAACCATTTTGAGCTGTTCTTCCCTGTGAATGGAGAACTTCTCACATCCAGTATAGCAGGTCCAGACTTCCCGAAAGTCTTTATATCTAAATTTCATTTTGCTAGTCAAGAATTTCAAGAACTCTAGTGGTTTATAACAAGTTCCTCATGGGTTTTCTACAAAACTTGCTGTGGTAGGCAATGTAGCTTTAGTCACAGGCTTGCTGACTGTAGAGATTTTTTTTTTGTTTGCAGAGAGTAGTGTGCCCAGGTAAGGTGCACACCCTAGTGTGAGATTTTAGACGGGTTGAACAAGTTTGACGAGTTTGAAGGCTGTCTCACTCATTCCCAGTTGAGCAAGGACATTCCTTCCCCCGACTCATATCTGATGAAATCAGAGACTAGTAGGACAGCTCAGAAGGTTTGCCTTGTCATTAAAAAGGCCCGTCTCATTCACTAAAGAGTCAGAGCAACATGCTGATGCCGTGTGCTGCTGGAATTCTCATCTGCCCCCCCCCCCAAGAGTCTCTTGGAAGATTCAGAAACTACGATGACCGAACTTTGAGAGCATGCAGTCATGTTTGGGTCAACAACAGACACATATACAATTGTGGTCTCATAAGATTATCATGCACATAAAAATTTCCTTCTACTGGTGACACTGTAACCAGTGTTAAAGTCACAGCACGATGCGCTGCTCAAGTATTGTGGAGAAACTCCTATTACCTACTGCGGTGCCTATATAAACATGTAAAAGCATATATGTAATACAATTAGAAATTAGAAATGAAGCATCATAGTAAATACACTTTTGATGCATTTATTATAAGCTTTATTGTTAGAGTGTACTTCTACTTTAAAAGTTGGTAACCATCAGAGAGTATGCCATGGGACAGCAGCACACCTCTGTGAGCCTCATGTCTCACTGGGTAGCATGCAGAGGCCACCCTGAGTGATTGGTCTTCACCATAGGGTTAGGTGTGAGCACACAGCATAGACATTACTAGAAGATACAAATCTCAAGACTGTGGTATGTGATGCTTGACAGTATTTCAGTAGAAAGAAAGACAATATCTTCTTGCTATAGACTCTGAGTATACATAGTTGAAAATGTTCCGTTTTGTTTTTACATTATTCAAATCTATACTAACTGTTTTAGTGTAAAATATACAAAAATATAACAACTTTATCCAACACGGTTACTAAATTAGATTTACCATAGACTCGATAATGAAATATATTATGAGATTAAAAACTAGAAATTGGAAAGCATGGAGCACATACAGATGCTATAAACTGACACAGGTAACCATCCTATGTATTTCAATGTCTAAGTTACAATATGTTGAGCAGCACAGGATCTGTTCTGAAATAAGCATCTCCTGCATGATGCTTGAAGGACAGCAAGAGCTGAACCACAGTGTGAAAGGCCCTGACTACTAAGCACAGTCTACTCCCTGCTAAGCTAAATGACAACTCTACTGCTCTACATCCCTTTGCTCAATCCACTCAGGATCTCTCTTGTTTTTCTGTAATACCATCCCATCCAAGTTTCCTTGGGAGTCCTTCAACTGTTTAATTTTATAAAAATATGACTTGTTGGAAAACAGGGGAAAGCATAGCAGTGATTTGCTCGAGTTTTTACCTGCAGAGACTCAGATGGGACCTGTCTCTGGAGTCTAAGCAGAAAGAAAGAACTCCATGCTCCCAATTCTGCTTCAATATTCTGTTCGCTTTGCATTCCTTTACTAGGCCCGGCAGAGTGCAGTGTTCCTTGTGCAGTCTTATCTCTAAGTGTCTCTCCAAAGCCCTAACTCCTAAGATGCTGCACCTCCCTCTAGTCTGTATACATAACAAAATAACAACGCTTTAACATAGGGAATGAAAAATATTCACAATGGTCTTTGTCTTGCAGCTCTACTTCCTGTTGCGACACAGCTGTATCCATACCCAGTCTTTCTTCCTAGAAAGATATGATGCACTTCCTTTGTGGAGGTGGCCTTCTGGTTGTTCTATTCCCAGGAATCCTTATTCTGTGGTCCAAGCACGTTACAACAGCTGTGAGTAAGGCTCAACACAAAATCTAAACTTACTTAAAGCATGATGAGATTTGTTTTTTTAATTCAGTTCCACAGTTCTCAGGGTGTGAACTTTGTAGATGGCAATGTTGTGTCACAATGTCCAAAGAGTAGACAAATCTGACAGATTCTTGGCTGTGCTTTATTTTCCACCCACAATCATCATCCACTTCTCATCTCCAAACATTCTCTTCCCACTTGTGTTTTTTATGAGTTATACTAAAGCTAAAGAAAACTTCACTTTCTACTTTACTTCACTTTCTACTTATCTACTCCTCCACCTCCTTCTTTTCTTTTTTTCAAGATAGGGTTTCTCTGTGTAGATTTGGTGCTCTATAGACCAGGCTTGCCTCGAACTCACAGAGATCCGCCTAGCTCTGCCCCCTGAGTGCTGGGATTAAAGGCATGCACCACCACCGCCTGGCTTCCACCTCCTTCTTAACAGATGAGCATAAACAGTCTGTCTTTGGTTTCACCTCTTCCATTTGTCCCCATTCCATTGCAAACTGGTGCACTTATCTGCAGTTCACTCAGTTTACTGCCTCTGAAGCATCACTTCATCTCAGAGCCAAATCCAGCCTTCCGTTCACCTTTAGCTCTATTTCAGAGCAATAGAACAATTGACTAGAAAGAGCATTTATTCCATGAGTCTTTCATTTTCTTCTTTGAACATTCCCTTTCAATACATCCATGAACTGTGAACTTCTTAGATCTTACTTTCTGGCTCTGGCCTTACAACCCTTTGATTTGGCCTTTCCCTATGTCTACCCTTTCTTACATTCACAGCACATGGTTTATACACGAACTACTTTTAATAATAAGGTCATTAAGAATGTCTATCTAGATGGGCAAAGAAACTACAAAACTAAAGATTTGAGCTAAATAGAGGGTTTATTCCTTGTGTAAAAACAGTAAGTCGGATAAGTTTTAAATTTCTGATAATTTTATCTATCTTTTATATGCTTAGCTAAGATAGATAGAGCTTGGGCACCCTTTCCACAGTGCAAACCAAAAATATATAAAGGTGCATAAGTAGAAACAAGGAAAAGATTTAAGTATGAGGCAGACATTTTCATAAATCTTCATTAGACTTCTACTTACATTTTACTGACTTTAATTGTGTTATTTGCCACATCTAATTGGGAAAAGCATCATGACAATGGATGTAGAAATGTGTATTGAGTGCTTCAATCAATAATATAATATAGTAATTTCATTATTATCAAAAATCCAACAGAAACTGACACAGAATGGAAGCTTGTGTCATCCAGACACAAGAGGGAATCCACACTCAGGGAAGCTAATCAGTAGGACTGTCTACACATGACTGGAACAATTCCAGTACAGTTCACATCCTAAAATAGATCGGGGACACCCACAGTTCCTACACCTAGATGAAGAAGAGCTGCAAGCAATTATCAACTGCAAAGGGAAATTAGTCTTTCCTAGGGATTAATTGATCATCCTAATTGATTATCCAACATATAGTTGCCAGACCTGAAAACATACACACACAAGTGACACTAAATGGACTCAGTAGGTATGTGTGTGTGTGTGTGTGTGTGTGTGTGTGTGTGTGTGTGTGTGTGCTTATAATGATAATAAATTAAAGAAAAAGAGGTATGGATATGAGAGGGAACAGAGTGGGAACACAGGAGCATTGGTACGGAGGAGAAGGAAAGAGGAAATGATAGATTTTAATTAAATTCAATAACATAGAAAGTAAAAAAACCTTAATTAACATGCAATTAAAAGAGCAAGAACAGCTGGGCATGGTGGTATACACCTTTAATTCTGGCACTCAGGAAGCAGAGGCAGGAGGATTTCTGTGAGTTCAAGGCCAGCCTGCTCTACAGAGTGAGTTCCAGGACAGCCAGATCCACACAGTGAAATGCTGTCTCAGAGTGAGAGAGAGAGAGAATAAAAGAAACTGTGGCTATTGTTAGTTTTCTTTTGCTGATCTCACTTCAAAGCCTGGAGCCAGTTACTGACAATTTTCATAGGTTCTGCATCTATAGAGTGAGTCAACTATAGCTCCAAATTTACAAAGAAACTTACTCCCAGGACCCAAAGGGGCAGAGGAGAGTGGATGTCTGTGAGTTTGAAGTAAGGGTGGTCTACACAATAAGCACTAGATCGACCAAGGCCACATAGTGAGACCCTGTCTCAAAAAACAGAGCAAAATAAAAACAGAGAAAAAGTATGCTCATACTGAACATATAGAGACTTTTCTTTGTCATTATTGCATAAATAATATAGTATAAATGCTATTGACATAGCACTTATATTTTATTATTTATGTAAGTAAACTAGAGAATAACTCAGAGTACGTGGGAGAATGTGTCCAAGTTATACGCAGATACTACATTCCGTTTTACATAAGGGACTTGAGCATCCAAAGATTAGTGTGCCCATAGGAAGTCCTGGAGCCCATCAGCTATAGAGTGATGACTTAGCTCTCCTTTTATCAGATTTCTGCACAGGAGGCATATCCATGTAATCCAGTATGACCAATAAGAGGAAGAATGCTAAAAGCTAGAAAAGAATGAATTTCTGCTAAACCCAAAATGAAGCTCTCTTATCTTCAGATGAGAGGCTTGGAGTTATGACTTCTACCTTGATCACTTCCAGATAAAACTCATAAGAAGTAGAAACCATTATCCTAAGAAAGTGTGCAGAAAGGGATTTTACAAAAATAAAAAATAAAATAAAATAAAAATGGCTCCTGAGTCACTGTTTAATTGTCAGGCCACAAACCCGAAGTTGTTTCCCTTCAGATTTCTGGTCCTGAAAGTGCTGGTCACCTTTAGGCTTTGTGCCTTTATGATTTGTCCAAAAGCCATTATGAGGTATGTTCAAAAGCATTTGAAAGAACCATGAAATGCTCTTATACACCATCTACTTTTTTCTTGTTTGTGCTCTCTACCCTTTAAACTCCAAGCTGTGTTCTTAACAGAGATCTGGCCTGTCTTTGTCAGTGTGTACCCTATATTATTATAACACCATCTCATATATAAAGAAATTTCCAAATAAATGTAAATGACTGAACTTGATTCTACTTTTTAGCATCCTTAGGACACAAGGGAGTTGCCCAATGAAATTGATAGACTAGGACACTGTAAGAACTGGTAGTCTCTAATCCTTTCTTAAAACATTCCACCTTCTTATTCTATTAAAGGACTTCTATAAATTGTCACTAGGAGCAAGGTTTTTTATTTGTTGTTGTTTTGTTTTATGTTTGTTTGTTTGTTTTTTGGTGGTGGTACTGGGTCGATTTTGTTTGTTTGTGCTTTGAGACCTACCATTCTAAAAACCTAGTGAAAGCTTGAGTTTTGACCTGGGGGCCACTAGCTATAGAATTAGAGACAGCAAAGAGAAGCATGGCAATGTAGTACTGTAACCATAGCAACTGGAGAGGCTGAGGCAGAAGAATCACCAGTTCAAGGCCAATCTGTGCTATATACGCAGACTCTGTCTCAAAGAAAGGATAAAATATATCCAATACTTTGTTATTTAGATGAATACATTTAAACCATCAACATGTAATCAATTAAAAGTTATGGAGATGCTGATATTCTGTGCCCAGCAATACAGTGTGTGTTATGCTTACAGCTATCTTAATTTAGACTAGTCATAGTACAACTGTCCAGTAACCACTTACTGGCGAGTTTCTTCTATGTTAGGTGGTGTATATACACATTAATTGAGTCTGTACAAGATATCTCATTTTCTGAACACCTCTTTACATTTATATTGTAATCAAGTAACTGTGGGGGCCGTTTTCAGGTTCCTCGTGGCTTTACCCAACAGGTCCCCACAGAGAGGATAATTAGGACCACGGGCCTGAGTGCAGGTGTCTGAGATGGTCTGCACTTGGCTGTGCTGGGGGAGGTCTTTTGCTCCACCCCTTGGCATCTCTATAAATACCCTGAGGCAGAGACAGTCGGGGCCTGTTGGAAAAGGTTCCAGGCCCTCTCGAGGCTATCCTTTATTTTCTATCTATTTATCTCCGCAATATAAATCCTTCTATCTAATATTTCCTGCTGCTTGCACTCAAGAAAACTCTGGGGAGCTTTGGGGTTGGTGGGTAAATGCCCTACAAGTAACTAAGAAAAACTTTAATATATAAAATGTTTTATTTAGCAATGAAAATGAACATAATAGAGAAATGAGTTACCTTTTTCTTGAGAAGACAGTAGACAAGCACATTTGTAGAAGGTAGATCATTGCATTAAGTCCTACAAAATGCTGTAAAGGAGAGATGAAATGGTATTATGGGGGTATTGGTAGAGACAGAAGGTGGTTACACAGAACTCAAGAGGACAGGGAGCTATGAGGAATCAGAAAAGTGTGTAATGGAGAGAGGAAGGAGATTCCATGGAAGGAGCATAAACTGAGAATAGAATAGATTCCCAATGTGTGGTACCATAGGAGGCAATATGAGTGGGGAGCATGGCTGTTGACAAAAATAAGACTCTGTCATGGGAAATCAGGACAGCTAAATAGTCAGCCTACACAACACTTCCCTTCTGCATCTTTTGTATCACATAGAATGGCATCATCTTTATAAACAAGGCTTCTATTCTTAATGTTCGCTACACTTTTTCAAACCTAGTTCTATAGAAAACTTAGACCATGAACCATACCTATTGTTATTTTAACTTGTCTTAGATTTCTCACCATTCTTTTTAGGAAAGCAAATACAACATACCACTTGCGTGTTTACCAGAAAATAATACATAGTTTTCAAATAAGAGGACTTGTTAATATCGTTTATTAGCATTCATCCTAAATTTACCTAGTGAGTGAAATGGCTATTTCTACTGGCTTATTAGCGTTATTCATTCTTATTAGTAGTACATATTAATTGTAAATAGTAATATGTTTCATATGATAACTCCCTACACGTATGTAACATGCGTTGATAATGTCTGCTGTCTATATCCTGTCCTTGTCTCCTTATACTTCTTCCCACATTGCCTCATCTAGTGGTGTCCCTCTATTTTCATATTTTCTCTCTATTTTTTATTTCCGTTATGTAAGAAAACATGATATTTGTCTTTCTGAGTTTGGTTTATTTCATTTAACAAGGTGATCTCCCTGTGCATTCATTTTTCTGCAAATGGCAGGATTCTACTCTTCTTTATGGCTGGATAATAATCAATGGGCACAGATGCTATGGTTTGTTTATTCATGATTACACACACACACACACACAGGGATTCTATAACTTAGATATTGTGATTGTTGCTACAGCCATCAGTGCTAAGAGTTGTGGTGTCTTTATTACACGGATGCCATGTCCAGCATGCCTCCAGGAAGGGACCTGACTGGGGGGTGAAGAATGGGAGATAAACATTGAGATACACAGAAAAGCTGAAATCAGGTGGACTGGGCCCTCTGTTGGAGAAACTTCAGCTTCCTGCCTTCCCCAAACTCAGTGTGTTTATTGAACACAGCTGAACAAGGAGGCAGGGTTATTGCATACACTTAAGGAAGCAGGGTTTATACTATATTGTTGAACTGAGCAGGCAAGTTTAGATAGTCTCGGTAGGAGAAGTCTCCAAGGGAACAGTCGTCAGGCCATTAATATCCAGGGGAGAAAGCTATGGTGGATGTTTTCTGCATACATTGTCAACATTCTCACTCAGAGCAGAGGAAGGCTTTGCCATCCCTCTGAGCTTCACTTCAGATCATGGAGTGGAAACAAAGGCTCTGCCATTTTCTCATGTCTCTGAGTCTATGGATCTTGGCACGGCTCTGCTCACGTCTAACAATGCACAATTCACTCAGGACTTCACTCAGGGCTTGAGCCACTCCTCCTACCCAGACTTTGATTGTTTTAGGTTTATGGACCCAGGAATGGTACAGTTGACAACAGCAATGCTTTGAGGACTGATGGCCACAGAATTTGTCCTCGATGACTAGCAGCAGGTAAGAGGTTCTGAACTCTGTTTTGATCTTTTTTTACTTCCTTAATTGTGGACCACACAGGGTGTTGCCCAAGACACCATTTCCATCATCTGCAATCATTTGAAACTCTACAAATCCCTGGGGAATTATTAGTTACTAGATCACCACTCACCTTATAACCACTAAAAGAACACTATGAAAATAAGTATTCTAAATTATAGTGTACTCTGTTTCCATGTCAAACAATACGCCTTCTCCCAAGCTCTCTATTTAGAAAGAATGTATCTCATAGACAGTGAAAAAAAAATCACAAAATTGAATAGTTGCTTTCATAGATTTGTCTTCATTAAATAATTTATAATCCTGATATGCCTACATAAATGATATTCTCCATCTTAGTGTTTATATCAGTCAGAAAACACTCTCTATTAACTCTGCTAATGATTACTTAGACTTGCTCAATAATAAAGTCAAATCCCTTCCTGGATACACGGGCAATTTAATCTAAACTGTTGAACTCCTTAGTCATTTCTGTAAGCCCATGTGAGGTATTTCTTCTTGTTATAAAGCAGGGACAGTATCAAAGGTGCTTCTGTTTGCAAAGTAAAATAATGTCTTGAATTCCCATGTAGCTTAAATTGATAAGGGAATAAAATAACATTTGTGGCTTAAAATATGTTACAGTGCTACACAGCAACCCCATCTGTAACTTTTTCTTGATGAGAAAAGAACATGCTACCAACGGAGAGTTCAATTATTTTTATTTTGAATGACTGGAATTGGTTTATTTAATTCTGCTCCTCCGTGGAACACACAACTAATAGCGGTCCCTTCATCTTAGTCTTCAAATCTTCTTGACATAGGAAGCGAGTGGATGAGCAAACTGTGAAATGAGACAGCACACACTTCAAAAATCCATTGCCATCTGCAACTATTCTAACTCTGACATTTAAAGCTGTTCAGCCGAGTCAGACTCCATGCAGAAGGGACAGGATGACTTGCATATTCTACCGACTCCAGGACCAGCTGCTCAGAACAGCTGTTAGTGGGAGCTTTTAAAAGGCTCATTTCTGACAGATTTGTATGGCTTTTCCCCTTGGAATTGAAAATGTACAAATGAAGACTTGGATTTTAAATGGCAATTGAATAAATGTCAAAGATCAGTATGGGAGAGAGAGAGAGTTGGAGGACTCTGAACTTCTCTTGCCAGTCTCTACTGTTGTTTCACCTGAGAGTGCCCTGGGACTGCTTTGTCAAAGAACTCATCTCACCCTTTAAGCAGAGATATACCAGACAAGCAAGAAATCATTAAAAAATAAAATGAATGTAGACCATAGGAAAAAATTCTATGCCACACACACCTACAGAGGAGGATATTGAGTAAGATTATATCAGCCTTATGAAAACTGATGAACTGTCACAAACTTTCTTATTTTCTAATGTAACTAGGTATCTTATAAAACACAGAAGGTAAGTCATATGCAATATATATTAATATTTCAGACAACTATAATAAATATTTATGAAAGGAAGATAATTCACTGATTGGAATATATATACAACTGAAGAGAGAATTTTCCAATAGCCTTGAATGAGTTAAGGTCAGCAATAATCCAAAGGTAAACACTATTTCAAACACACCTAAAAACACCCCCAAAGTTCCCCCCACTCAAAGGGCTCCCTGTGAGTGCTGTTGCCTAGAGACTCCATTGAATGACAACATACAAAGGAGCTGCAGAAAGGTAATTGAAGAGCTTCTTCTGGGAAAGGAGAGTGAATTACAGTATGTTCCCAAGTTAAACGACTGAACCAGAACAACAGCAGTGACTTGGAGGGTTAAAGCGGCATTTCTAAGTGCCCTATTTCTAAATAACTAAGTTCTAATTTTGATAGTGTCCATTTCAGTGTTATAACTACAATAGTCATCAAGTTTTCATTACATACCAAGAACTCTGACAAACAATAATGTTATAAAAATGACATATCATCACAGAGAGGGAAGAAAGATAAGAAGATTTCAATCACCTTGATAAGAATACAGTCATCTAATACATGTATAGGAGATTTTTCTTTAAAACTATGAGTGCGGGTGACATTTTAGTTAAGGCCTTACACAACCATTGAGATTTTGAAAGAACTGAGACCAGATATTCCAGGGAGGTGAGATAGGGCTTGGTGTATAGATGCATAAATGGAAAGAGATTCAGTACTTTCTGATTTGTTTTGAGAATGATCCATGATGACCTCAAGATCCTTTTGTAATACGTATGGTCTTGAACTCCTATCTCTGTCTTCCAGGTGCTGGGGACTAGAGCCATGTGGTGCCCTCAAGCTCAATGCACTGTTGAATGCCAAGCCTGGGGTAACGTTTCAATGGTAGTGTGGAGGTACATTGACAGTTTAACTTATTTAAGGAATTACAAGATGAGGCTTGATGACTGAAAGATGATGAAAGCCAAGCATGCTTAGGCTATCTCCAACTCACAGAACTAAAGTATCTGCTTTCAGCATTCAAACTCAAACTTAGGTCTCTGTCACCTCTTCTTAGAATAACTTTTGAATTACTTTCTTCTACCATGTGATGTAAACATTTGAAACCCCAAAGGGTATGTTGGGCTTCTTACATTATGTTCCTGTTAGTAGTCTAGTCGGGCTGAGTGGGAGAGCACAAATTGTCTGGTCCCCACAATGCTGTCAAGGTCTGATCTGCACATGGAGGCTAAGAATCCCCAGCAATGGGTCACAAACAGATGGAAAACATGTGGCCAGAGCTATTACCTTGGTAACAACTTCCTGGTAATAATTGATACATTTTATAAGATTGAAAAAGAGTCCAGGATGTGAAGATAAATGCAAGGACATTTTAGACAGAATCTAACTGCACATCTTCCACACAGCACACTGAAGGGCATAGCGTTTATTCTCCCTTCATGAGGGATTATTTGAGGTACCTAGATAGACAACTCGATGATTAGGTCTAAGCTTTGGAAAGAAAATGTCGATAGCTTGAAGAAAATTTAGTTTGATATTAACATGGAGACTTGATAAAAAAAAAAACAACAACAAAGATAGTGAAAAGGTAAAAACATAGATCTGAAGGAAAATTACAGACACAAATGAGAGTTTTAATTGTAAAGGAGAAGTTAAGAGAGTTTTGTTTAAAGAGAGTGAAGAAGATTCTAAGTCCTCACTATGTGGTGTCTTCTCTCTTGATTATGGGAGGAATGATACCTTTTGGATGGGAAATACTGCAAAATTGGAATTTGTCTGAAAGTCAAGGAATAAAAGCATCATATTTAACTATCCCATAGGATTTCCCTGTCGATTTAGTGTAGAGAAGGATAACGGAGGAAAAAGAAACATTAGAGAAAAGCAATCCTCTAATACTTTAAAAGGCAATCTGATCACAACTATTTTTAGACTGAGATTTTAGCTAAATGGTCATTTTAATGTATATGCTGTTAAAGCTTTAACTTTATTTTATTTGAAACAAAGGGATTAAATACAGTTAAAACTTTCCTGACTCTTAGTTAAAAATACTTTTATTGTTAATTGTAACACTATTGGAAGAGAGAAAATTCTCTGTGATATGGCCCCACTCCGGAGGTAACACTAAACTCTGTCTACAGATGCGTGCCTTAATGAAAAGCAGTTTTCTGATTCAAGGATGGGCAAACTTTGTGTTAATGACCAGGTAACAAATATTTTAGGCTTTGTTTCCCATCTAGTTCCTGCTGCAAATACCTATTACTATTTTTGAGAGGAGAGGTTGTAAGGGAAAGAGTACATCTGCATTTTAATGAAATTTTATTCAAAAGACCATGTGGTCAACTCTCTGTGACCCATAGAGTAGAGTTGCTGACCCTTTCTCAGAGCTAGAAACTTTTTCCATCTATTTCATTGCTAGACATAGCTTTGAGACAGAAAGCATTCATGTAAGAGTATCTAGATGTACACAGTTTAATTTATATATTCTCAGATTAAAGTCTTCCAAAATTGATGGGAAAAAAGGCCATGATTATTTTCCTTTTCTTATGTATTTTAAAATGACTTGACTATAACTCTTAGATGGACATATTAGACTGAATTTTAATGAGAAATAGAATCTTCTTAAAAGAAATTTCATGAGTGCCAAGAATTTGGGGAGTGGCTGCACTTCTGGGAATCCATCAGCTTGTTATTACACTCAAATCACCTAGGTATGACACCAATAGCTTTCTCATGCCCATTAATGCACACAGGAAATTTGGAATTACTAAAGATGAGTCAAAGGCCATAGAGGCTTAGAAACACATAGGTAATGGTTGGTTCCTGACACTCAAATATATCCTCACCTCTTTGCAACAGATGACTGAACTTCTCCAACATCAAACAATGAGGTCTCTGTAAATCAAGACCTGAGATGAACTAATTTCCTACAGTAATATTAAGCTCAAAGTAAAATTGTAATGGCAGATATAATCCATGTTTCCCTTGCAAGGGACATTTCTCATTGTGTCTGTAATCTTTACTAAAAGTATCTCTTTGAAAATGCACTCTGTATCTCAAACCAAAGGCAGAGCTGGGGAAGACATAAATGTTTAGTGTTCTAATCCAAATTATATGTTCTCACACAAGCACACTTAGTGTTGGGACTGATAAATGATATGAACAATTTCACTAGCAATTCTTACTTAATTTCAAAAGTCTACTTACATCCATACTTGAGTGATTTCTGTTTTTGGAGCTTTACACTGAATCAGAATGGCTGTAATGAATCAATATGAAATCATGAGCTTCTCTGTACCCAGTTCATGTACAAGATGAAGTACTGCTCTTGATCTGAGATCACAGTGAATTATGTGAATTATTAAGATAGAGCAGTTTTCACCCTGTACCGTGAACTATTCTAGACACACTATATGCTCCAATTCATTCTTTCTTTCTAAAGGAAATTGAGACAAGAAGGGAAGAAAGTAATTCTAAAATTAAAACAAAAACAAAAACAAAAAACAAAAAACAAAATCAAAAGAATCCTTGGGTTCTTTTCTTTAGGAAACAATATCCTATGATTTTTGTTTTTGTTTTGGGTAGGTATCCATTGTCCTGTGACAACATTTTACCATATAGAGCTGGTGAAGTTGATTTTTTACCCATCCTAGCCAGCTCCAAGGAGTCTCAGCTTTTATGGATACACTTTGCTAACATGCTCTCCTGTTCTTGGCCAGAACCTAAGATTTATTTTTTAATAGTAAAAAGTACCCTTTTGTTAAATGTCAATTTTCCTCATCATAGTCATTTCTGCAATGAGGCAGGATGGATAGGGAACATCAAGCAGGCATGTAGCGGCGAAGATCCCATCTTCCTGGATTCTGATTGATGCCCTCACTGGCTGAGGAGCAAAAGCCCCAGAGCTATCAACAGTACTGTAAGGCTGATGCCATGGAAATAACTCTCCTTTTATTTATAGGACTTTTTTTTTATTGCCATTGTTGTTAGAATAGCAGTGAATCTGGCTTAAGGCCTGAACATATGCGGCCTTGGGCAGGCTGCATTCCTTTTCCTGGATACTTTTGGGGACACTCACACAAGACTAACTTTGTAGAGAAGCCATCCTACCTTTCAGCATAGCTGTGTGGTCCTGGCAGGAGCCCCCTCAGAAATCATCTCATTTAGATTCCTTAGCAACCCTTTGAAGGAAATACCTTCAAAATGGCCAAAATTCTATATATGTACTATAGGAAAGACAGTTAAGTGTGAGTCACTTGCTTAGAGAAAGCCCACACCCCTGCTCTGGGGTGTGTCATTCTTTCCGAGTGTCTCTTTTCTCTCTTAAGCGTCATGCTTAAGCCTGTATTAAACATTTTTGCTTAAACCCCATTCTGCTCCATATTGGTTAATCCTGGAATACTTTCGTGTGTAGAAGCTATGAATTCTGTTTTGACCTTAGTCGAGATCTCTAGAAGATTAAGGGAATTCTTCAGGCTGTTGAGGGTGACATCACAGAGCTGAGCCTCCTTCCTTTCTTTCCCTTGACAAATGACAAATTTCTCAGAGGGGAGAAATAGAGGAAATGCTTTATCAGCTCATTACTGTGAGATGTTCTCTACTTACAAATGAGGAAATAATCAAGGGTGTTCGGTGCCATTCTTAGATGTTTACTGACAGTCTTCACACCCTACATATATCATTTTCTCTCAAAAAATATGTTAGAAATAATGAGAAAGTTGTACCTATAATCAGGAATAGCTCTATGCTAAGTCAAAGACAACCAAAATGCCACATCCTTTATCAACCTGAATTTTCTCAGGAAAGTATAAAGTTTAGTTCGGAGTCACAATATTTTTTAAGTAATTTCAGATAATATAAGTCAAAAGAAAGAAACTGTTATGGGTAGAAGGCACATGGAGAAACCAAACTTGCTCCTAAGCCTGTTTTATTCTATGAAATTCATGTAAAGATTTGATATGTTTTAAACACTGAATTAGTGAAGTTTAAGGTGACAAAGGACAGATGGCAACTTTGAAGGAAATGATATAGTTATGACTTGGATACTATGTTTTGGCTAAATTAGTAAGTGAGATGATTGCCAAGGACTTGAATATGCTAGGATTCTCAGTGCAGCAATGGGCTTTCTTCCATCTGGGAAGAAGCCTAAGGCAGTTAGAGGTTCTCAGAGAACCTACTGCCCAGCCCTGGACTCTGAACCAACTTGCAGATGGGTAGTCAAGTAAGATCTCATGCTAATACACTTGCTCAGTGTAATTGCCATCTCCGAATGGCGAAAGAGTATAAAGCAATCAAATAAAAGCTCACACGCCCAGGAACAAGCTCCATTGATTTGCTTTCACAATGATGATTTCTGGACCATCAAGCATAAGTCCTCCCTGCATCTTCTCTTGTTCCTAGTTTTTTTCAAATTACTTAACCCTTATTTCATTCAGCTTTTCTTGTTGTTGTTGAGATAGAGCTAGTTCTGTAAACAAGGAGATTGCAAGACAGTTTAAAAATATATATATATATATATATATATATATTTAAATATCAAATACAGCTTGTAATTTTGACGTAGGGTTGCTCTTGCTTTGTGGTCCAGGCTAGCATTCAACAGTTCATTCAACTGAAAACACCTTTTGAAGTCTATGACTGTTCTGTTTTTTTTTTCTCTTCTTCCTTTTCTTGGTAACTATTTCTATTTCTCCTTTCTTCCATGTCTCTGCAGTTAAAGGTTTGACTGTCCTTAATTATCTTCACTGACTTTCTGGAAGGATTTATGAATGTCAATGCTTCAGCTTAAAATTGGGATAATTTTTAAATTCCAAAGGTGGAATATTTGCACAACATATGAGAATCAAATATCCCACAGAAGCCCACTCACACAAATGGCTAAAGAGGACTTATGAGTCTTCAGTGGGATCTTCTTGCCACTCTACCTCTTTTGGGAACCATTATTCTTCTCTTGAATTTCACAAGACTGACAGTGTCAGATCACATCTAGAAGTGAGTTCATTTCCAGATTATGCCTGCCCTACATGTTACACACTACAGTCATATGTTTATACTAAATAGCATTACAATGTGGATATGTATCTCGGGTTTTAACATTTTACCCAATCACCAATGATAGATGCAGGTTGACATCTCCCTAACACACTGATTTCATTTCCTTTTGTTGTGCATTCAGTGGTGGGGATGAAGAGCCATCTGATAGTTCACATTTTCCTGGAAGCCCCATACTTCTTGCCATGTGGCTATTCTGATTTTCATTCACACCCAAATTCACACTTTTTAAAAACATATTCTCACTAGCATTTTCCATGATTCATCCTCCTTTTCTCATTCTTTGAAACAATATTTATCTTCAGTTTTCATCAGAGCTTAACAAGGATAGATGGGTTGTAGTTTTACTCAACATTGAGACTGATTCAGCTTCAAAATGTTATGAACATAATGACATTATTTTTTAGTTTTTTTGGATTCCTCTTTAGCTACAATTATTTTATGATTAAAATTATTTATTTTTAACTGATGTATAAAACATAAATATTGTATATATTTATGGGGCCTCTTGTGATGCTCTGATAACTGACGTGCTGTTTAAAGTTTGAATCTAATGAACATCCTATAGTATAATTTACCATGTCTTTGTAATGAAGCATTCAAATCAGTTCTTCCAGCTTCTTACAGAACACTATAGATGTCTTTAGTGATCCTATTGATCCTATTGCAGCTTCAATTGTTTAAATATTTTATTATCATTCTATTTCTCCCAAATTTTCACCAATTACAAAACTGATTGATATTCTAGATAAATGTCAGAGTGTTCATAATGAAATTATAATGTGTAAGTGTAATAGTCAAAATTATAATGTCTTTCTCTTACAGACTGTGTGTGGAGATTGACAGAAATGCTGTTTCCATCCCCAATGCTTGTTATATCTACATTTACATTGTTTTTACAACTACATTTTGTCAGTATTCTAGATCTTTTATTTTTCTCTTTTATTGGAAAAAGGTGTAGTCTTAGCCAATTGACTGCATGTGTGTGTGTACACATGTGTGTAATTAGTCTTGGGAATGGCATTGTTAATTTTCTTTCATTCTGTTTTAAACAGTATGTTACAGCCACCTCATATGGTAAATTTCTTGAACTTATCTCTATTATGTGACTGAAACTTTGCATTCTATGTCTAAAATCCACTGCCCTTAGGGACCATCATTCTATTGTCTAGCTCTAGTCATTGTTTTTAAATGTCACATACAAATAAAATAATGTATTTACCACTCATTTAGCAACAAATACTCTTCAGAATCATGACATTTCTTTATTCAATTTAACTATTAACTTACTGAAAACTGTCGTCTGTAATATCCAAATCAAATCATTGAGTTTACAGAAGGACTTTGAGATTCTCAAACCCTTTGAAAAGTTATTTTCATTCATCTACATGATGCCTATTCAGCTACAGAACTGGTGTTCTGGGGGCAGAAATGTGTCCCTGAAATTGCTAGTTTATTGGCACACACATGTCTCTAAATTCTTTTTTGACCACAAATAAAAATCTGGAGAGTTGACAAGCGCAAACAAAGCTTTTATTTTTGAGGAAATTTCCCAGTTGAATAATAAATACATCATTTAGTTTTTAAATTATAATTTTATTTTGCTTACAAAATTATCTATAAACAATGTCAGGCAATTGTGTATTTAAAATATAAACAGTTATGCATTTTGAATGCTGCTTATTTCCCCTGAGGTTCAGTTTCTTCAATTATTTTAGTGACAGGACTTTGTTATTTATTTCTGGTAACTAAGTATTTGATATTTCCTTAGTTTATTTCAGTAAAGAAATCTATATCTCTTCTCCTTGCCTTGCCTTCCTTTCCTTTCGTTGTGCCTGGAGGAAAATCCAGCGTTTCACTATTAGGCAACCATTTCGCTGCTGTGTGACACACTCAGTACACCAGAAGTGTTAGATAGAATATCATAGACTGATTTGTATGAGTGTATTGTTATTGGTGAGTTTTAGGGTAATAAAAAGACTAAATTAATAAAATAACTACTCATACTGTAATTAAATAATTCCTACATAAGAAGAATTTATCATAAAAATAACTAAATTACTCATATTTGTAAATATAAGGAAGAAATACTAAAATTTATGGTAGAATTTAAGGCACACCAGGATTTCTTTAGATTTTCATTTCTAAATTGTCTTATGGAAATGACAATGGTTGTAGACCCCACTATTATTTACTTATTCCTGAGATCTCAAAATGTTAACCCCAAACCACAAGTCTCAGTGGTGGGGTATAAAGAAAATGTTCAAACCCAATTTCCATGTGTCTCTGTGTTAGTCCCTCTGTGGACTAACATATGCACTAAAATATTTGATCTTAAGATTATTTTTCTACATTATATGAGAAACAGCTATTTAACTATTTT
>CABHPR010154573.1:23301-45465 GCA_902168415.1 Peromyscus melanophrys | reverse complement strand
CCCAAAGGATAGAGGGAATCTGTGTGTGTGTGTGTGTGTGTGTGTGTGTGTGTGTGTGTGTGTGTGTGTGTGTGTGTATCCTCTCCTTTACTGGAGTAAAACCTGTGAGCTTTGGGTTCCTATTCATTTACTGCCGCTGGCCCACAGGGATTATGACAAATAAGGCTGGGACTCTGGCAGGCTAGCTTTCTGTGCCACTTCCATATCCCAAGTCCCCTTAGGGAAGTCTAGAAGCCCATATTCAGGTATTACCTGGGACTGGTATTCCCTGGTTGCTGTTGTCATGGTGTTCAACTCGTCAACCTGAAAGGTACCCCAGGGCTCCCTCTGCTTCCCAGTGCTGTGGAATAATCCTTCTGAACACCGTGAAAATGCTTTGCTCTCATTGTTAATAAAAAGCTGATTGGCTGATAGCTAAGCAGGATTTTCGGGGCAGAGAGAATGCTGGGAAGAAGGACAGAGTCTGAGGAGTCACACGCAGACACAAAGAGAAGCAAGGTGAGCGTGCCATGTTGAAAGAAGGTACCGCCATGTGGCAGTAAGAAATATGGGTTTCATGTGGTAGATAAGATCACTGAAACATGAGTGCAGTGTACATACACATGATGGAATTTACTCATCCATGAGAAGGAATGAGCAATTGACACACACTACTGAGAGGAAAATCACATGGAAGATAAGAAATATGGGTTAATTTAAAATTTAAGAGTTAGCTAGTAACCAGCCTGAGCTATCAGCTAAGCATTTATAATTAAGTCTCTACGTGGTTATTTGGGAACTGGCTGGCGGACAGAAAAGTCCGCCTACATCCCAGGATTTGTCCCCACCATCCTGTTGTATCTGTTCTCTGTTGCTGCTGTAACAAATAGTACCATGCTTAGTGGCTTAAAACCACACCTGTTTATCATCTGTGAGTTAGGCTAGTGCTGGTTTACTGAGATCAATCAAGACATTAGAAGAGCTGTGTTCCTTTTTGAAGACTCTAGGGTAAAAGCAATTTCCTGACTTTGACCACTTACCAGAAGCTGCCCACAATCCCTGACTGAAGTTGGCAGTGTGAGTCCTTCTCACTTTGTGTTGCTCGCTCCCACTTACTCTTCTGTTTTGCTTTTTTTTAAGCGCTGGGAATAGAATCCGCTGTTTTAAGGTCAGCTGATTAATAAACTACATAAATGTGACATTTTCACAGGTAATAGGAGTTAGGACAGCCACTAGTAAGAAACCCTACTTCAACCTTTGTTCTCCACATGCATGCATAAACACAAACACACACACACACACACACACACACACACACACACACACACACTCATTAGTCTTTAGGACAAGGTCTTGCCATGTAGCCTTGGCTCTTCTGGAACTTGCTATGTAAACCATGCTGGTCTTGAACTCGTAGAGATTTGCCTGTCTCTACCTTCTGAATTTTGGAATTAAAGATGTGTGCCACCATGCCTGGCTTAGAATATATTTTTAAATTATTGACTATTTTGATTTTGGGCAGTATCAGAGGCCTTATAGTAGTAACTGACCTGAGGGAAAAAAAATCAAAATTCTATTTATCTGTTGTCTTCAAATGTGCTATAGTTTTGCTTCTTTTTCAATATCAGAGAAACAGAAGAAATTTCTTCTGGAAAATTAAATTCTCCTTTTTAAGTATCTAATGAGTACTAATGAGTTTTGGATCATTTAAAAGGTGCAGTCTGAGGCTAGAGAGATGGCTCAGTGGTTAAGAACACCGGCTACTGTTGCAGAGGACCTGAGTTCAATTCCCATCATCGACATGGCACCTCATAATCATCTGAACTCCAGACCTGGGCACCTGACACTTTCTTCTAGCCTCCACAGTGCACCATGCATGCAAATAATGCACAGACCTACATGCAAATAAAACACCTATACACGTAAAATAAATGAAAAAATTTAAAAACCACATTTTTTTTTAAGTTGTGGCCCGTGTGTAAGTTAGTGTAATGGCTAAAGTCCTTTTTCAATTCTGCAGGGAAGTGTGACTGCCATGACAGTGTTCTTTCCCTTGGATACCGCTAGACTTCGACTTCAGGGTGAGTACTGATCACACTCCTGGTCTTCTGACGTTGGGACGCAGACATTCTCCAGTACATACTGCACCAAGATAAGAATACTCTGTTTACATAACCACTGTCTTCTGCTTGCTTGTTTTGTGACAGGGTTCTAGATAACCCGTGCTGGCTTCAAACTCACTCTAGAGCCTAAGCATGAGCTCATCCTCCTGCCTCCACCTCTGAGTTTGTGCATTATAGGTATGCACCACTGCACCTGACTTAAATATTGGATCCCTCCCCCACTTCTCTTTCTGTGCTAGGGGCTGAACCAAGAGCTTTGTGCAAGCAGCTAGTCTAGTGCTCAGCCACTGGGTGTGTCCTCCCTCCAGTATTGTTAACGAAAAAAGAGAGTCACCTGTAGAAAATTCCACAGTGGGAGTTACCAAATGTGCAGTCAGAAAAGCCTGAATACTAAGTGTACAGGAACAGTTTCCATTATAAACTGACTAGTAACTACTTAAGAAACATATTCTTCTGGGCTGGAGAGATGGCTCAGCAGTTAAGAGCACTGGCTGTTCTTCCAGAGGTCCCGGGTTCAATTCCCAGCACCCATGTGGCAGCTCACAACTGTCTGTAACTCCAGTTCCAGGGGATCTGATACACTTATACAGATATATATGCAGGCAAAACACCAATGCACATAAAATAAAATAAATAATTAAAAATAGAAAGAAACATATTCTCAATACCAAGGCTTTGCAGTCTTTTACAACAGAAAAGGCTGGCCTGAAGAGTTAAGTCCAGGGAACCCAGGGCAGGAGAGTTTCCTCACACTAAAATGATTACATACAGCTCATTTACTCATGCCAGTACACCAAGACACCTCCCTTCTGAAAACTGTGTCTGATTTTACCATATAGCAAGCCCACACTTGAAAAAGTTATTTTTTTCTTAGCAGTTATTAAAAAAAAAAGATGTTTCAAAGGCAGGTGGGAAATGTACTTTCAATATGCTGTACATGTAATAGATGTCTGCAATAGGGCAGTGTGCCGCCTGATGGATGAGGGGGCAGTGAAATCCGGACTGCACTCACACCACTGCTGTTTAACACCTGCCAAGCAAGTTCAAGCAGGATTGACCTTGGAAACAAAGATGTCTTAAGAGAGTCAGCCCCTGTCTGGCAGTGATGGCGCACACCTTTAATCCCAGCACTCAGGAAGCAGAGGCAGGTGGATCTTGAGTTGGAGGCCAGCCTGGTCTAACACCCCATGGCTTTTGTTTTACAGTAGATGGTCAGACTCAGGTCTTACATGTGCTAGGCAGGTGCTGCACCTCTGAGCTCTGTTTCCAGGATGACTTTTGAGGCTTAAACTGGACATTTTTAAAGGAATGAGACGTCCTAAAAAGAGGAAGGAGACTGGGAAACAGTGGAAACACACACCCGCTGCCCTTGCTAGTCTAGGCATGTGCTCCTAACCTATCTCTAGCACTACAGGATTTTGCACTTTGCTGTAATTCTTTCTCCTATTTTTTTTCAAACTTGAAAAATTATTATCATTTTTATTGTTGTTATGGTTATTATCACTGGTTATTATTATTATTATTATTATTATTATTATTATTATTATTATTATCGTCATCATCGTCATCATCATTTTGGTTTTTGAGACAGGGTTTCTCTGTGTAGCTCTGGCTATCCTGGATCTCGCTCTGTAGACGAGGCTGGTCTTGAACTGATCCACCTGCCTCTCCCTCCCAAATGCTGGGATTAAAGGCATGCGCCAACACACCTGTCTCAACTTGAAATTATAAACTGATGCCACAACTTGCATAAAGAGAGTTTGAAAACTAGCTCAGAGGTTAAACATTTTGTGACTACTGCTTGCAGTTAGAATTTTTAGGTAGGTAGTTACATGATTCACAAAGTAAAACACATAGGAAGGAGTGCTGTACAGGGAAACCTCCACTCCCTCTTCACCCCTCTCCACTGCAGTTAACACTGACTGACTTTGGGTTGTTTCTTTGGTATCTTCATTGCTAGGAAAGGTGTGTGTGTGTGTGTGTGTGTGTTAGTTTTTAAAATTACTTTTAATTATATGTATGCTGTGCATCTGGGGATATGTGCACATGAGTGCAGATGGCCTCAGAAGCCAGACCTGTTGGAATCCCTGGAGTTACAGGCGGTTGTGAACCACCTTATATGCCGAGAGTCATGCTCAGGTCCTCTACAAGAGCAGTACAAGCTCTTAACTGCCGAGCCATCTCTCCAGCCCCAAGATTTCTTGATCTGGACATCCTGCAGAATGGCAGGCATAGGGTGGGCGCTGTGTACATAACTGCAGTCACAGCCGGCTGAGAGGCCGAGGCTTGTGGACCATTTGAACACGGGAGCTGTAGTGAGACCTTGTTTTAGAGAGGGAGGGAGGAAGAGAGAATGAGAGAGGCAGAGCAAAGCAAAAAGAATGTTTGCGGAGTCTAGAGTACAGTGTGTATAGGGGTGAAGCCTGAGACAGTATCAGCCAGCTTTTCCTGGTTTTCAGACTCTATGGAATAACAAGCAAGTAATGTAGATTCTGAATTTTCCACCTTACTCACACAAAAAGCATACTTTGTTCCAGACCATGCATTTCGACAATTACTTTTTAGGTTTTATTTGATGTATATGGGTGTTTTGCCCAGTGTGTATCTGTGTACCACATGCATGCCTGGTGTCCACAGAGACCATAAAAGGTACCAGATTCTCTAGCACTGGAGTTACAGACAGTTGTGAGCCACCATGGCTGCTGGGAACTGAACCCGGGGTCCTCTGGAAGAGCAGCAATGTCTCTCCAGCCCTCCAGAGTTCCCATCTTCAGCCTGGCAGTGTATTTCTCTTCATCCAGTCTTCCAGTTGTCAGGTAGTCTGGTGTGGATGCACCATAACCTGCATACCCTTGCCCTATTGTGGAAGAATTCTTGGGTTGTTCCACTTTTTTGTTATTTTGTTCTTGCAAATGTGATGTAAGAATAGATTTGTTCATAGGGCATTTTGTTTCTGTAAATTTTATGGGATTTCTTCTGAATCAAGGGGCAAATGTATGTGTGATTTTGAGTAAATGCCAGATTGCTTTTATTAGGGGCTGACTAACTTGCCATTTCATAAGATATACTGGTACCAATTTTAATTCTGAGGAAATTGGTTCCTTTCCACATTTTTATGTTTTCAGATTAATTTTCTAGTATGGGCAGGAAATTTGAAGTTAATTGAAGTGGATATTAGTTTCAGAGATAATGCACAAAAATGAGAATGTTGTCCTTCTGGAATTTTTTTTTTTTTTTTTTTTTTTTTTTTTTTTTTTTGGGGGTAGGAAACAGCACAAAGCCATAATTTTTGAAACTTGAGGGTTTTTTTTTTTTTTGTTTATTTTGTTTGTTTGTTTTTGTTGTTTATTTTTTGTTTTTTTTTGGGTGGTTTTTTGAGACAGGGTTTCTCTGTGTAGTTTTGGTGCCTGTCCTGGATCTTGCTCTGTAGACCAGGCTGGCCTCGAACTCACAGAGATTCGCCTAGCTCTGCCTCCCAAGTGCTGGGATTAAAGGTGTGTACCACCACCACCCGGCTTGAAACTTGAGTTTTAATCCTGACTTTGCTTTTGTTTTCCTGGCCTCTTTTATAAAAGGAAGAGAGTAGGGGCTGGAGAGATGGCTCAGAGGTTAAAATTAAGAGCATCTGTAGCTCTAGCAAAGGACCTGGGTTCAATTCCCAGTACCCTTATGGTGGTTCACAAACATTTGTAACTCCAGTTCTAGTTTATCCAACACTCTCTTCTGACTTCCCTGGGCATCAGGCATACATGTAGTGCACATATACATGCAGGCAAAGTACTTATACATAGAAAATAAAATAAATCTTTTAGAAAAAAAGAGAAGGCAGTCCATTTCCTGTTTTATAAGGTGTGGGAATAAAAGTGAGAACATGCATGTTAGTTTTAAAAAGAGCACTATATGGGGCTGGAGAGCTGATTCAACAGTTAAGAGCATTTACTGATTTTCCAGAGGATCCAAGTTTGGTTCCCAGCACCCACATCATGAGGTTCATAGTTGCCTGTGTCTCCAGGTCCAGGGGCTCTGATGCCCTCTGTCCTCCAAGGTTTCCTGTGTACATGTGGTACACATAAAGTCACAGAGGCACACATACGTAGGAAGGGAGGGAGGGAAGAAGGGAAGGGACAGATGGAGACTGTATGGAGCTAGAGAAATGGCTTAGTGTTTAAGAACATGTACTGCTCTTTCATAGGACCCAAGTTCAGTTCCCAGTGACTCCAATTCCAGGAGATCCTACACCCTTTTCTGGCCTCCAAGGGCACCTAAAGTCATGTGCACACACTAATTCAAAGGCACACATACATATAATTAAAAATAAAATAAAATAAATATTTTAAGGAAGAGCACAGGAGCCAGGTGGTGGTGGCACATGCCTTTAATCCCAGCAAAAATTCATCCTTTAATCAGGAGGCAGGGGCAGGTGGATCTCTGAGTTCGAGGCCAGACTGGTCTTCAAAGTAAGTTCCAGGACAGCCAAGCCTACACAGAGAAAACTTGTCTCCCAAAAAAAGAAAGAGCACTATAATAACTCCAAAAATAACATTTCTGCTTTACTGTGGAATGAGGGTTTAAATTAAAATTCTGAATAACAGATGAAACCCAGGGAATTTACTCTGGGGAAGTAAGCCATGGCCAGACACACTAGAGGATCTGAGGCAAGTGAGATTTTGTGCAGGTGGAGTGATGACATTTTAGTGAAATTTGCTGATGCTAGAAATAATGATTCTCTTCATTCTTACAGTTGATGAGAAAAGAAAGTCAAAAACTACACATGCAGTGCTCCTGGAGATTATTAAGGAAGAAGGCCTGTGAGTACCCATTTCTGAACTCTCTTAGACTGGCTTCTTAGGAGACTCACATGCCAGGACTCAGAAGTCCCTGCTTACAGGCTTATAGTGTTGAGAGTGTGTAATTGCCTGACATACAGAGGCGTATCTGTCTGTAATTCCTTACAGATCTGTTAGTTATCCTTATTTTCAGATTTATTTCTGGGTATGAATATTTTGCTTGCATGCTGGGAACCAAACCCAGGTCCTCTGCAAGAATAACAAATGCCCTTAGCTGCTGAGTCATCATCTCTCTAGCTCCCACCATTTGATTTTTTTGATTATGGAGCCTTTTAGGAAATTTAATGTATAACAAAACTACGGTATTGTTGCTTAGGAGTTGAGGATTTAGCTCACTATGTTTGCCTAATCTTTATGGGGCCTAGTTTAAATGCCAGTAGCACACATCACACAACACACACAATTCACATAAGACACACACGTATACACCACATAAGAAACACACACACACACACACACACACACACACACACACACACACACACACACGGTGATAATATTGTATACCCTAATAAAATTTGCCCCAAGATCAGAGAGACAAAGGAGCAAGCCACGGCCACCACCTCTTACCTCACCAGCTCCTCTGCCTAAAAACCCTCAGCCGATAGGCCTCTAGCCAAATGAGCTTCCTCAGGCGAAAAGGCTTTAGTTCCTGTCTCCTCACGCCTTATATACCCTTCTCCACCCACCATATTACTTACTTCCGATTGCTGGGATTGAAGTCGTGTGACTTCCCACATACTGGGATTAAAGATGTGAGATCTCAAGTGCTGGGATTGAAGGTGTGTGTCACCACTGCCTGGCTCTGCTTCTCTCCTAGACTGAGTCAATCTCATGTAGTCCAGGGTGGCTTTGAACCCACAGAGATCCAGACGGATCCAGATGGATCTCTGTGTCCCGAGTGCTAGGATTAAAGGTGTGTGCCACCACTGCCTGGCATCTACGTTTAATCTAGTGGCTTGTTCTGTTCTCTGATCTTCAAGCAAATTTTATTAGGGTACACACACACACACACACACACCTCACATAAGATACACACACACATACACACACACACACACACACACCTCACATAAGATGCACACACACACACACACATAAGATGCACACACACACACACACACACATAAGATGCACACACACACATAAGATGCACACACACACACAAGATGCACACACACGCACACACACACACACATAAGATGCACACACACACACCACACACACACACACACACACACACACACACGCACACACACACACACACACGCACACACTCTCTCTCTCAGTTCATTCCTATCAGTCGCATCCAGACAGATTGCATTATTTTTTAAATTTCTTTGAATTTGTATTTTGAAATAATTTCAGAGTTGCAAACAATTTCAAAACTAAAATTGGTACAAAGAGTACCACTGTATGCTTTATATTTTTTTGTTTTTGTTTTTGTTTTTCGAGACAGGGTTTCTCTGTGTAGTTTTTTGTGCCTTTCCTGGAACTCACTCTGTAGACCAGGCTAGCCTCGAACTGCTTTACATTTTATTGACCATTTTTCTACTACGTTACCAATTATGCTCACACTTGCCCTCCCCATGCATCTATCACACACATGCATATCACACACAGTTTTTTCAGTTATTTAAATATCAGTTACATGCATCAAAACATTTTAACCTCTATGCCAATGATACTTTAAAATAATATATTCTCCCCTCCATTTTTATTTTTTTTTCCCCCTTGAGATAGAGTCTATGTAGCCCTGGCAGGCCTGGAACTTGTTATGTTGACCTTGAACTCACAGAGATCCACCTACCTCTGCCTCCGTAGTGCTGAGATTAAAGATGTGAGTTTTAATTCTTGTTTTACATTTGCCTCATGGTTAGATTGGGGTTTTGTTCTTGATAAGAATAATGAGTGCCTAGGTAGCACAATGGTGCATGCCTGTAGTTCTTGCTCTACAGGAGGCTGGGGAAGAATTGCTTAAGACAGGAGTTCAGGGTCAGGCTGGACAGCATGATGAAACATTTCCCTCCCTTCTTCCTCCCTTCTCTTCCTCTCCCTCCCTCTTTCTCCCTTTTTCCCTCTCTCTCCCTCTCTCCTCCCTTTCTTCCTCTCCCCTGCCCTCCATTCCCCTCCCCTCTCCTTTCCTCTCCTCTCCTCCTCTCTCTGTTTTCCCTTCTCTTTCCTTTCCCCACCTCTTTCTCTCTTGCTCTCCCCTCCCCATCTTTCTCTGGCCTCATATTGTCCACATGCTTTCTGACATGTGATTTGGCTACTTCCTGTGTGACCATGTCTCTTTTCCTGCAACTCTAAGCCCCCATGGGGAGAACCTCTTAAGGTCCTGCATATGCCCTGCTCTTCTCAAACCGTGTAGACCAGACTTCCTGGGCTTCATATTAGTTCCTTTTCTCAATTCTGTGACCAAATGCCTAACTAGAACCAAGTTAAAGGGAAGGAGAGTTTATTCTGACTTACAAGTGAAGACAGTTTTATAGTAGGGCAGGCATGCCAGCTGATCACATTGCCTCCACAGGAAGTGGGACTGGGCTGTCAAACCCCAAGGCCTGTCCCCAGTGACTACTCCCTCTTGCAAGGCTCTGCCTCTTATAGACGTCCCTGGGAGAGGGATTGGCACCAGGCATTCAGATATGTGAGCCTATTGGGGATCGGTTTACATTCGAACCTTGACAAACTTCTCTGGCAATTTCCTGTGGCTTTTGTCTATGACCTTTACTTTGCTTATTGTGTTTTTTCCATAGTCTGGCACCATACCGAGGGTGGTTTCCAGTTATTTCCAGTCTCTGCTGCTCCAATTTTGTCTATTTCTACACTTTTAATAGCCTCAAAGCAATATGGGTCAAAGGTCAACGTTCTTCTACAGGAAAAGATCTGGTGGTTGGATTTGTTGCAGGTAACAAGGTTTTCTGGGTATAAAATATTTTTATATTTTAATATTGATCTGTGCTTCATATATCCTCTAAGAGATTCTTTTAGCACCCAGTAGTGCTGTAGGGAATATAGCCAGTTTTTCTGACGTGTTTTCTTAATGTGATAAAAGTACATGGCATAAAATTTGCCGGTGTAACCATTTTAAGGTCAGTTAGTCATGTGAAGTATGTTTGCGTTTTAAAGCTGACACCAGAATGAGCTGATGTTCATTCTACAAGCCTCACACCCTCAGTAAGTTCCATCTCTCCTCCCTCAGCACCTGGTAACCATCGTTCGTTCTACCTTCTGCCTCTAAAGATTTGACTGCGTTTGACACTGCACATAAGTGAAGTCATGCAGTGTTTGTCTTTTGTGATGGGCTAATTTCACTTGATGGTATCCCCAAAGTTCACCCATCTTGTAGCATTTGACATATGTTTCCCTATTGTATCTAGATAATATTCTGTTGTAGGAATACATCACGTTGTGTGCATCATTTCATCTGCAGTTGTGAATAGTGCTTCATGAACATGGGGGTGGATATCTCTTTGGGAACTCCTCTCAAGTGTGTTGGCAGAGTTTCTCTGTGTCTCGGCAGAGACTTATTATTATTAATTATAAATGCTTGGCTGATAGGTTAGGTTTGCCTCTAGCCAGCTCTTACAACTTAAATTAACCCATTTTTATTAATCTACGTGCTGCCCATGGCTTTTACCTCTCCTGCATGTCCTGCTTCCTTTCCATCTGGCTGGTGACTCCTCTCACTCTGCCCTTCTTCCCAGCATTCTCTCTGCCCCCAAAATCCTGCCTAGATATTGGCCAATTAGCTTTTTATTAACAATTAGAACAATACATATTTACAGTGTACAAAGATTGTTCCACAGCATGTCCCCCTTTTTGTCTAATTAAAAAGGAAGGTTTTAACTTTAACATAGTAAAATTATAACACAAACAGTTATCAAGTAAGAATTACAGTTACAATATCCAGTCCATTTGTATTTGGCAAAATTAGAGAAAATGTTATTTTATCTTTGTAATTCTAAAGTTTTATACCCAATTTACCTTTTATCATAACTAAGGAAAACTTTAACTATGACTATTATTTAGTCTTCAACTCCCTCAAAGACCCCAGAGGATGAAGTGTTACCTTAACAACAGGGATATCTGGCTGTCTGAACAATCACCCAGAGTTATTCTGTAATGTTGGGGCATCCATTTTTGGCCTACAGGCCTAGTATATCTGACAGACATATTTGAGAAGCAGGGAATTTTCACAGACTGTCCTTCCTTGTCTTGGCAAAATTTGGCAGTCGATTTTTTTTGCATCCTGCTGGTCCAGTTTGGACAGTATACTGTCAGCAATTGAGACCAGGGCAGTTTCTTTTCCCAGATGGCTAGCTTTTGCCATAAAGAAGGCAAACTCTATTCAGAGTTTCTTCAGTGCCCATTTTCTTTTCTGAAGTAAATTGGCGCTGCTAGGAGCAGACATGTCTCACTGTCAAGAAAAGTTTTGTGTTATTAAAACATTTAAAATGCCATATTCTGTAGGTCTTTGAAGTGTTTGAAGACCTATTCATCTAAATAAATCTGTGTATAACCTTGAAAACATACCTAACATGACTATAAGTTTGACTATTATAGGTGACTATTAATTTGTATTTCTTAATTATATATTACATTTTTAAATGAGCTGTATAAACACAATACCCTAAAGAAGAGTAGAAACATACATACAGTATAACAAAATTAACTTTAAATTTGCATCAACAAACCAAAACCCATACCAATGTAAAATATTTTGAGATTAAGAGTTGTTTTTTTGGATTAAAGTAGATTCAATAATCTACCCTTTTATCTCATTATTTTATATCATATCCCCCTCTTTTTCCTTTAGAAAGAGATCTTTGAATTTAACTCTCTTGTTTAGCCTTTTTTTCTTTTTTACTATGACCAATAACAACTTGTAACCAATCCCCCTTAAATGATAACAAACATCCATAATTTATCTTTTGGAAATGTGGACGTTGTTTTTTCAAGACTGCTTCCTGTTGTCTGGAGGTGCTGGCATCAGGATAATGGTTAAGTCTTGGCTGGAGTAGTCTGTAAGACTGGATCATCTCAGCCAGCAGCCTTGAAGCTCTTCTGGATGCAGAACTCAGAAACTGTAACAGAGGCATTCTGAGATGTTGGATCACCTGAGCCATCTGTTTTTATTGGTGTTTGGCCCCTTGTTCAGAAAATACATAAACTTTTAAAGGTAATATACATTAAAGGTATGGAATATGTGGTGTACAAGTCAGTTAAAAATAATTTTTTGTTTTATGTTTGAGCAGGTAAAATATACATTACGTGTTTTGTAGTTTTTCTAGGTTTATTTCTTTATGTTTGTAGCCAGGATTTTTAGGGGGTTTTCCTTGATCAAACCTGATCCATATCAACCTAGAATGAATTCAGAGCCTCTCATTTTCTATGGAAATAAAAGCATAACCTCTTCCCCAAAGTAACATATCTTTTGACTTCCATTTTGAAGTCAAAACATTTTTAAAATATGTAGGTTGATTTAATTTAGCAGTTTTCATAACCCAATGTATCTTAGCAGCTGTCATTTCTTTATTAGCAATCAGAATCTAAAGACAGCACAATAACATACAGAATCCACATTCTCTGAATATTTTCTATCTTTACATGGCTTATCATATATTTTTTTAATCTATTCCTTTCTTAAAGACTTTATTAAACTATTTTTTAATCTATGACTGTCGCTACTCTTTCTCTTCCAAGCCTTTGTATATTTTTAAACACATTATAAACCGTTTAGAAGTTTTTTCATGTGGATCTGTCTTTACTAAGGATTTGTAACCTTTTTTGTCTACATGAGCAAAACCCCAAACCTGCCATGCCGCACACTGGCAGCTAAAGCCTGCAGGCAGCGACTGGGAAATGCTTCCCTGTACTGCAACTGGCATAGGAGACATGAGAGTAGGAAGCCAAGTTTGGCTCTGTTTTTGTGTGTTTAGAAGAAGCTATTTTAAGCTTTCTCAGGTCTTATGTGGATGTGAGTGTCCCACGTATGGGTGCCACTTGTAGTCGTTAGGGGACCCTGAAAATTTTTTGAGATAAAGATCAAGTCCTGGGAGGGCTAGCTGTTGTCTATTCTCGGTGTGATGGGAAAGTACAGGGCTTATCTGAAGTCCTGACTGGAGTAGTCTACCAGACTGGACCATCTTAGCAAACCACTTTGAAGTTGTCCTGAGCAGTTTGTAGTCCAAAGGTGATATTTGGATGGTGTTTGTTAGCTTAGTGACATTACCACATTCTAGGTGGATTCATCATTCATGGGGCCCCATCATCCTTTTGGAGACTTCAAAGGTTGCTGTTAGGAATAGTCACAGTTCACTGCAGAAAACTTAAAACATTTTAAATGCCATATGCAGCAGATCTCGGAGAGGTTCCAGGACCATAATCTATTAAATATATCTGGGGTACACAAGCTTAATTCCCAATTACCTGCTTCAGACTCAAGCCCAAAATCATGTACAGGAAACTAGATGAAGCCCATTTCTAGAATTAGTTAGTACTCTTATATGATCATTAATATCATGACAGAAAGATTAAAATATATATATGTTATAAATTTTGAGATATTTGTACCTTAAAAAAGTTTTAAAGAGTCGAAATAAAACCAAAGTATTATGAGATTAGTGGCAATATAATAGTCCCTTAATTTTGGTTTTCTTCTGTCCCATACTAGGTGATGTAGCTAGAGTTTTCCTGCCTGGCCCACAGTCAGGACAAATCTCTGTCACCCGCCAGTCCCACAGCTGCTCAGACCCTACCAAGTAAACACAGAGACTTATATTGCTTACAAACTGTATGGCCGTGGCAGGCTTCTTGCTAACTGTCCTTATAGCTTAAATTAATCCATTTCTATAAATCTATACCTTGCCACATGGCTTGTGGCTTACCGGTGTCTTCACATGCTGTTTGTCATGGTGGCGGCTGGCAGTGTCTCCTCAGCCTTCCACTTCCCAGAATTCTCTCCTCCTTGTCCCGCCTATACTTCTTCCTGCCTGACCACTGGCCAATCAGTGTTTTATTCATTGACCAATAAGCAACATGTTTGACATACAGACCATCCCACAGCAAGGTGACTCTTCTGACATGAGGCAGAGACTTTGGATTTTCCTTTAACAAGCATACTTGGGTTTAGAGAAGGAGAGAGCCATGCTCCAACTCCAAAGCTAGCTTTAAATTTTAAATCAGTTGGGACTACAAAAAGATCATTTGCCCTTATGTATCTTTAGAGAACAGCAGAAACAAACATTGGAGAAGATTTATGAATTTTTTTCTGTTGGAAATGTGTTATACCATTAAGCCAATTTGCTCTTTTTTGGGGGACATTTTCTCTGGATGTTTTGTCCTCTTCTTCAAATGTCTTATTTGTCCAGTGGTCTTCAGAGTCTTTAGTTGGTTGCTTTTATTCCCCTGGAAAGACAAAAAACAAACGAACAAACAAAAAATATACCCAAAAAACCCTGCCCCAACTCTAACTTTGGGACGTTTCCCTTTTTGGCAGGTTATGTCTGAGCAAATGAAAGACATTTGTTAGTCTTATAAGTTAATTTAGATGGGATGGCCATGTAGTTTGATGAATTTTCGCCTCTCCTAATCAAGAGGTCTGTCTTGTTCGAATCTAATTTTTGTCAATCTTGATGGTATCCATAACTTTTCTTCTCCTGTGGAAACAAAAGCAAAAAGTCTTCCCCAATGTAACACATATCCTAGTTTCCATTCTGAGGTCAGCACATCTTTAAAGTACACAGGCTGATTTAATTCAGTTTTTTTCTATTATCCAATGTCTCTCCAGAGCTGTCATTCCTTTCTCATTAGCATTTAAAAAATTTAAAGTTAATAAAGCATTGTGCATTGGATCTCCGGGGGTCCCTTTCTGTTTATTAAGCATATCTTTTAAAATGTGATTAGATCTTTCTATAATTGCTTGTCCTGTAGGATTATATGGTAAATCTGTAATATGCTTTGTATTATAATATGCAAAAAAGTTTTTATTTTACTAGAGACATATACTGGAGTATTGTCAGTTTTAATTTGTACAGGTATCCTCATGATGGCCATAACTTCTTTTGTTTGTTTGTTTGTTTGTTTGTTTGTTTGTTTTTGTTTTTTTTTAAATATTTTTTAGAGTTTTTTTTTTTAAAGATTTATTTATTTATTAATTATCTATACAGTGTTCTGTCTACATGTAGACTTGCAGGCTAGAAGAGGGAACCAGATCTCATTATAGATGGTTGTGAGCAACCATGTGGTTGCTGGGAATTGAACTCAGGACCTCTGGAAGAGCAGCCAGTGCTCTTAACCTCTGAGCCATCTCTCCAGCCCTTGTTTTTGGTTTTTTGAGACAAGGTTTCTCTGTGTAGTTTTGGTGCCTGTCCTGGATCTCGCTCTGTAGACCAGGCTGGCCTCAAACTCAGAGATCCACCTGGCTCTGCCTCCCGAGTGCTGGGATTAAAGGCGTGGCCACCACTGCCTGGCTTCTTTTTTCGAGACAGGTTTTCTCTGTTTAACAGTCCTGGCTGTCCTGGAACTCACTTTGTAGACCAGGCTGGCCTCAAACTCACTGAAATCCACCTGCCTCTGCCTCCCAAGTGCTGGGCCATAACTTCTTATAAATGTGAATCAACCTTTTCAGAACTCAAAGCAGTTGCCTGTAGGTGGAGTTTTCCTATCCCAACTGCCCGGTCCCAAACAAACACACAGAAACTTATATGAGTTACAAATGCTCAGCTGGTAACTCAGGCTTATTACTAACTAGCTCTTACAACTTAAATTAACCCATTTTTCTATTTATGTTTTACCACGTGGTTCATGGCTTTGTTACCTCTTTTTTCTTTTATTTTTTTTTTAAATGCTGAATGCCGTTTATTGAAGGAGGGAGGAGGTCTTAAATACAGGCTTACAGCACAATGGGAGAACCCCGGAGCGCAGAATTTCGCTACCGATATTTTACAATCTTGCATCTAAGCTGTTAATGCCCATTATACACAGACAAGGAACTTCCCTTAAGCATTCAGGAGGGTGGAACCTGGGAGGGAATTAGCATAGGGATGATATCAAGGTCAAGGTCAGCAAGCAAGGCAACAGTTACCCAAAACAGGGACCAGGGCCCTACAGGTCCCCCTTTTACTAAAAAATGAGCTTCTGACTTAGGTTGCGTGGGGCATCAGCAGGTCACCTTACCCGTCATGGAGACACCTGCCCAGGCCACACATATGTCCTGCTTGCTTGGCAGCTGGCTGGCATCTCTCCTGACTCTGCCCTCCTTCCCATCATTCTCAGTTTGGCTTTCCCGCCTAACTTCCTGCCCAGCTACCGGCCTGTCAGCTTTTTATTAACCAATGAGAGTAATATATATTCATAGTGTAGAAAAGGATTGTTCCACGGCAGTTGCCCATTGAAATCCTAAATAAGTAAAGGGAAATCAGAGTTAAAACTAGACTGTCAACCAAATGGAGTTGACATCCAGCAGCACTTTCTTCTATCACCTAATGGGACAGTCTCCAGGATAGTCCACAGATTAAGTCACAAAACAAGTTTCATTGTATACAGAAAATTGAAATCTCAGAATGTGTGTCCTCTGCCTATTATGCAATATAACTAAATTTACAAATTGTACAAATACATGAAAACTAAGCAACAGACCAAAAAAAAAAAAAAAAAAAAAAAAAAGGAAAAGAAAAGAAAAGAAAGAAAGAAAGAAGGAAAGAAATCCTGAATAAGTATCTATGGTATGCTGCACATATTTTAATTTTCTAAATGCCACAAAATGAAACGTGTCCATTTGCCAAATTTCATTTCTTTTAATTACCCTTTGGGTTACTTCTTGCGGGTAGTGGAATTTGGCTATAGTAGGACATTTCCTTGGCTTGTTACCAAGTGATAGAAAAATCTTTCTTCAAATCTTTCTATTAACATGGTGTTTCTTATGAAATTCTGAGGCTTCCAGCACATTTCCCACTAATAGCTGATCAATGTCATCATTACCTTGTGCTAGAGGGTCTGGTAGGCCTGTATGGGATCAGATATGTGTGTTATATAAGGGATGATTCCTATTCCTGATTATTTCTTGTAACTGACTAAATAACAAAGTTAATTCTGAATCATCTGGAATAAATACAGTGGTTTCAATATGTAAAACAACTTTTTCTGCATACTGAGAGTCAGTAACTATGTTAAGAGATTCTGGAAAATCTAATAACACCATGAGAATAGCATATAATTCTGATTTTTTAATTGAATCATAAGGGCGTTGAGCCACTTATTTTTCCTGATTTATAACCTGCCTTTTCTGATTTATTTGCATCAGTATAGAATAGGGGGGCTCCAGAAATTGATGTTCCCCATACAACGTGAGGAAAGACCCAGTTAGATCTCTTTATAAACTGAAGTCTCTTGCTTTGGGGATATTCGTTGCTAATCTCTCCCCCAAAATTACTGCAAGTTCTTTGTCAATGTTCATTTTCTGTCCATAATGAGGCAATTTCAGCATTAGGAAAAGATACCACAATTTCTGCTGGGTCTACTCCTGCTTATTGACGAGTCTCAATTTTCCTTTCAGAATTCAGAAACCTTTCTACATAGGTCTTTAAGTTTTTACTCTGTTTGCGTGCTAAAATATCCATTCTAAGATGTTATCTTCTCTCTGCATAAGAATTCCTGCCAGAGAATGTGTAGAAGGTAAAATAACCAGAATGGAATCAAGCTCTAGATCCAAACAATCTACATGTGCATGTTGTAATTTCTATTCTACCAAAGCCAATTCTCTCTCAGCATTAGCTGCTAATTTTCTGGGACTATTTAAATCCTTGTCACCATCTAAGGTTTGAAATAAATTATTTAGTTCTTGAGTTGTTAATCTAGTTGTGAGCCATAGCCAGTTAATATCTCTCAGCAATTTTTGAAGATCATTAAGAGTTCATAATTGATCTCTCCTGATATGTGCTTTCTGTGGTTGAATTTTTTGTAAGCCTATCTTATATCCTAGGTAATTAATAGAATCTCTTCTTTGTATTTTCTCAGGAGCTATTTGTAGTCTCCAACAAGGCAAATTTTTCTTTACTTCTTCAAACATTTTTTTTTTTAAGGAATCTATGTTTGGTTTTTAAGGAATCTATGTCTGAACCAGCTAGTAAGATAACATCCATATAATGATAAATTATAGATTGAGGGAACTGTTTACAAATTATTTCTCCTGGCTGTTATACAAAATATTGACACAAGGTGGGGCTGTTTAACATCCCTTATAGAAGAATATTCCGCTGATACCTTTTAACAGGCTGAGAATTATTATAAGTGGGCACTGTGAAGGCAAATTTTTCTATCTTGTTCTTGTAAAAGTATAGTAAAAAAACAGTCTTTTAAGTCAATCACTATAGTAGACCATCCTTTAAGTAATAAAGAAGGCAAGGGAATTCCAGGCTGTAAAGAGCCCATTGGCTGATTTATTTATAGCTCTTAAATTATTATGTTAACATTTTCCATTTTTCTGATTTCTTTTTTTATTTTTCTTTTTTATTTTTCTTTCTTTTTTTAAAATTTTTCGAGACAGGGTTTCTCTGTATAGCCCTGGCTGTCTGGGAACTCACTCTGTAGACCAGGCTATCCTAAAACTCACAGAGCTCCTCCTGCCTCCTGAGTGCTGGGATTAAAGGTGTGTACCACCACCCAGCTTCCTGATTTCTTTTTAATGAAATATAAAAATATAGGAGAATTCCAAGGTCTGGTCGATTCTTCATTATGTTGAGCATCTAACTGCTCCTGTACCAGCTCTTCTAAAGCCTGTAGTTTTTCTGATGTCAAAGGCCATTGTTCCACCCAAACAGGTTTGTCTGTTAACTACTTTAAAGGCGGGGCTCTTGGTACCCTTGGAAGACCACCAGCTGTCTGTGACTCTTCTTGATAATACTTTTTAATATTTCTCTCAGAAGCATTCTTTATTTTACACTCTGTTTCTGAGATTGGGGGAATGTTAATTTGTGTTTTCCATTGCTGCAACAAGTCACATCCCCATAAATTCACTGCTATGTTAGCTACATATGGTTTTAATTTTCCTATCTCCTTCTGGCCCTATAGTCTTGATCCGTCTTTCACTTTGTTTTACCTGAGGTACAATTCCAATCCCAAGAAGATGAGCATTTACCTTCTTAAGAGGCCAATCTGGACGCCAAGGTTTTGGTGAATTGTTGTTGCATCTGTACTTGCACCCTCAGCTCCAGTGCCGTTTGTATGTATTTTTAGCAGTTTGCCAAAATACTTGTTTTCTGGTCCCTTCTGAATTTTTTATTGTATCTATAGAAGTTATTCTGTCTTTGATCACATCCAAAGCAGTGTGGTTTGTTTTTTTTTTTAAAGATTTATTTATTTATTATGTATAGTGTTCTATCTGCACGTATCCCCACCAGCCAGAAGAGGGCGCCAGATGGTTGTGAGCCACCATGTGGTTGCTGGGAATTGAACTCAGGACCTGTGGAAGAGCAAGCAGTGCTCTTAACCTCTGAGCCATCTCTCCAGCCCGCAGTGTGGTTTTTAACAATAGGTATTAATTAAGTCTTTTGAATGCTTTGTGGATGAGTTTCTCAGATGCTGACAGGGAATGATTGAGCCATATTTGATATTGGGGCCAGCAGGAGGCCTCTCAGGGTGTTTCCTTATCTCAAAGGGTTACCTTGTCTGCCTCCTGTTGATCTGCATTCATTAGTTCAGTGCTGGCCTTTGCCACAACATCTTCATATTCCAGAAGGTTGGGGCCTTCTTTTGGATTATGTCTAGAAATAAACATTGTTTCTAGGAACATCTTGCCTACAATCCCTTTTCAAATGACCTTGTTTAACACAATTAAGACATCTGACATTTTGGTTTTTCTTAAAATTTCTAGAAATTACTTTCCTATTAAAGCAGCATTGTAAGTGTGAGATCTAATATCAGCCATATTTCTAAACCATTCATCTATTGTTGCTGATCTTGTCTCTTAGAGACCTAATTACTCTTTTGCATTCTGAATTAGCATTTTCAAAAGCCAAGGGCTGAATTAATACTTGTCAAACTTCTGGATCTGATATTCTATTTACAGCTGAAGTCAATCTTTGTGGAAAAAAAAAATCAGTGAAAACTTCTTTTGGGCCTTGTATAATTTTTGTAAATGACTGAGTCCTCTTTCCTGATTCTTCAACCCTGTCCCAAGCACTCAAAGATGCTACATGACATAGCGCCAAGGTGTGATCATCAAATATAAACTGTCTTTGCAAATCAGCATGCTATCCTTCACCACGAGGCTGGTCTTGGGAAATTTCCATACCTCTAGTCCTACCTCATTGTTCTATGATCCTAGCTTCCTCTTTCTGCCATGTTTTCCATTGTAACTTAGGGCCAGCTTCCAATATTGCTGTAGATAAATCTTTCCAGTCTTAAAGAATAATTCTGTTCCGAGTTGACCATGAATTATCATCTACTTCACAAAGGGTGAATGCATATCATATGAAACAACTGCTTCTTTAAACCTCTTGAAATCTAAAACTTCTACAGGATCCCAGTCAACTTCTCTATAGCCTTGGGGATGCCTATAATCTGGTGGTTGTTCTTGTATGGTATCTAGATAAGCTAAAGTTGGTTTTTTAATAACCTTGGGCCACTCCTCTTCAATTTCATAATGCAATGGTGTGGTAGGTTCCACTCTAAATTCCTCTGTCTCTGAATATTTTTCTTATTTTCATTAGTAAATCTAAGGCTTGTATCTTATCAGTAGGAAGTCTTTCTAAAGCTTGCATCTTATCGATAGTAAGTCTTTCTAAGGTTTGTATCTTATTAATCAAATTTTCATATTTGGCACCGTTATCAAACCAGTTTAAGGATAAATTATGAATTATCCAACTGATGGTAATTAAAACTGGTATTCTGTCAATCCTAACTAAGTGGTTTATCCCTTCATTTATTTTTTCCATTTTCAAGCCATCCATAGTAGCACTAAACAGGGTCCTAACTCCCTGTATTGTGATATTTCTGATTCTTAACATGAGAAAGATTTTTTTCCCTTTTATTTTTTTAAGCCTAATTTACCCTTTAAGAATTCCCAGATTGTGGGGGGCGCTCACCAACCTAAGACAGAGCGCCTGTGTGGCCTGGGCAGGTGTCTCCATGATGGGTAAGGTGACCTGCTGATGCCCCTCGCAACCTAAGTCAGAAGCTCATTTTTTAGTAAAAGGGGGACCTGTAGGGCCCTGGTCCCTGTTTTGGGTAACTGTTGCCTTGCTTGCTGACCTTGACCTTGATATCCTCCCTATGCTAATTCCCTCCCAGGTTCCACCCTCCTGAATGCTTAAGGGAAGTTCCTTGTCTGTGTATAATGGGCATTAACAGCTTAGATGCAAGATTGTAAAATATCGGTAGCGAAATTCTGCGCTCCGGGGTCCTCCCATTGTGCTGTAAGCCTGTATTTAAGACTTTCTCCCTCCTTCAATAAACAGCATTCGGCATTAAAAAAAAATGTAACTCAATGTGGATCATAATCCTAAAGTAAAATTCAAGACCTAGAAAATGTCTAGAAGGTGAAATAGCAAAAACTTTAGATGACCTTTGGCTTGTTGATTTTTATTTTATTTTTTTTAATTTTCCGGAGCTGAGGATCGAACCCAGGGCCTTGTGCTTGCTAGGCAAGCGCTCTGCCACTGAGCCGAATCCCCAGCCTTTGTTGATTTTTAGTATGCAGTAACAAACCAAGATCCATGGGAGAATTGCTCGTGACGCCAAGTAACAAGCAGTCTGTCAGAGCCGTAAGAGGAAACATGTGCGCCAAGCTGTACCCGCTGGTGGCCACTCCCCCAGCTACATGACCGCACATGCACTGTCCAGTAGCCAGGCAAGATGTTTAGTCATTCGAGGGCTTTACGTCCTGTGGAATCCGTGGGCTGCGTGATCACATAATCTATGAGCATGTGTAGCTACGTAATCCCATATGCACATGTGCAGGGGGAATCCATAAAAATCAGGTCACAGACTCCTCCTCCCCTTCTTCCTCTCTCTCCCTGCACAATCTTACATAGGCCTAAGTTGTCTTTCCCCTAATAAACTTTTTTTTTTTTTTTTTGGTTTTTTTTGAGACAGGGTTTCTCTGTGTAGCTTTGGCTAATAAACTCTTACAGTGGGGAAAAAAAAAGAATTCCCAGGTTGACTGGGTGGTGGTGGTGGTGGTGGTGGTGGTGGTGGTGGTGGTGGTGGTGGTG
>CABHPR010154573.1:12264-23201 GCA_902168415.1 Peromyscus melanophrys | reverse complement strand
AAAAAAAAAAAAAGAATTCCCAGGTGTCTCATCTGACCTGCTGATGCTGCGGTGACAGTGTTTGAATGTGCCAGCATGAGCACCACCACCGCCTGGCGTTCTCAGCCTTCCCAATGCTGCGACCTTTTAATATATATAATTGCTCGTGTTGTGGGTACCCCCAACCATAAAATTTTCCCTGGGAGGTGGTGGTGGCACACGCCTTTAATGCCAGCACTTGGGAGGCAGAGACAGGCGGATCTCTGAGTTTGAGGCCAGCCTAGCCTATAGAGCAAGTTCCAGGACGGCCAGGTCTACACAGAGAAACCTTGCCTCAAAAAACAGACAAACAAAAATTATTTTTGTTGCTACTTCATACAGTTGCTACTGTTACGAATTGTAATGTAAGTATCTGATATGCAGAATATCTCATATGTGAGCCCTGTGAAAAGGTCATTCAACCCCCAAAAGAGTCATGACCCACAGGTTGAGAACTGCTGGCTTTGTTATTCAGATTCTACTTGAAACTTAGATTATTATTTGTTATATTTCCACAGAAAAATCCCATAAACACATGGAGAAGAGTTTGGAAATAGTATCTTACAGACAGCTTAAATGAAGACTGTTTGCCACGTTTGTGAAATTGTGATTTTTTGCGCAGCAGCACTTTTGAGTGCCAGTTGCCAGTTTTCAGAGTTGAGAATATACTTCCTGCCTCCACCTTAATCTGGCCAGTCAGGTTTATTCTTGTTGTACATCATGTTGCACGCCTCTCTAGGGAGACGGTGGCTTAGACTTGTGGCTTTCATCTGCCATTTGTTTGATTTTATTCTATCTTTTTTGGTGGTGAGGATTGCTTTTTGAGACACACTTTCACGATATAGACTCTGCTGGCTTTGAATTCATGACCTTCCTGCTTTAGCCTTCCACACTTGATTTGCCATTTTCTTTCTCTTTTAAAAATTTATTTACTTGTGTATGTGTGTGTATGCACATGTGGATGCATGTTACCTATGTTCATATGTGTGGAGACTGGAGGATATTGGATGTTGTTCTCTATAGCTCTCTGCCTTTTTCCCTTGTGGCGGGGTCTTTCACTGGAACCCACCCATTTCTGGGTAGGCTAGCCACCCCCCACACGCCCCCTCCCCCCCCCCACAGCACTAGGGTTACAGGCACATACAGCCATCCTTCCCCAGCTTTTTACTGGGGTGCTGAGGATCTGAACTCCACCTCCCCAGCCCTGGACTTTGTCTTGTATCAGCTGTCATTACACACTTCCCAGTTGTGTGTCCAAGACACAGTTTCACCTTCCCTCCTTAACAATGCCGTTTATCTTGAAGATTTCAGAAGTACACAGCAATGTCCCAGTTATTCCTGGTGTGAGGATGAACAACATCTGCTTCTTTATCTTGGAAAGGTTTCTGAAATTAGCTGACAGTGGGCAAGTTAACAAGGGAGAAGATACACAAGTGTCTCAGAAAGCAATCCCTACCCAAAAGAAGATAGAATGAAATGAAATAAAACAGCAGATTGTCTCAGGGTTACTATTGCTGTGATGAAACACCACGATCAAAAAGCAAGTTGGGGAGAAAGGATTTATTTCTCTTACACTTCCATATTGTTGTTCATATTGCAGGAAGTCAGGACAGGAACTCAAACAGGGCAGGAGCTGATGCAGAAGCCATGGAGGGGTGCTGCTTACTGGCTTGCTTCCCCTGGCTTGTTCAGCCTGCTTTCTTATAGAACCCAGGACCAACAACCCAGGGATTGCACCATCCACCATGGGCTGAACACTTTCCCATTGATCAGTAATTGAGAAAATGTCTTACAGCTGGATCTCATGGAGGCATTTCCTCAGCTGAGGCTCCTTCCTCTCTGATTACTCTAGCTTGTGTCGAGTTAACACACAAAACCAGCCAGTACACAGATGAAAGTCACAAATACCCACTGCCTCTCCAGGGAGGAATACAGCGTGATGTACAATAGAGCAAATGTATTTAAATTGCACAGGATGCAACCTCAGGTCAGTGGCTACACAATAAACTATGCACCCTTCTTTGTCAGAGAGAAAGAGGTCATTTTTGAGTGGTAATAATAAATGGCTATTAGAATGAGTGGGTCTGGAGACCAGAGTGGTTTGTATGATTCTCTCTGAAAGTGGATTGGCTGGGGAGACAGGCAGCAGTCTGTGACAGTCTATCCAGGTGTGGTAACAGGACCCAGTTTTCTCTCCTGTGACACTCAAGGATAGTCTTTAGAAAAATAAGTGAACATCAAAGTGGAACCCTTCCAGCCTCCAAGAGCCTACATTTAAAAATGAGCATAATAGCTGCTGAATTTAGGGTAGTGTTCCCTGCCTGCTTTACCAGGGTAGGAGAGTGGTTTTGGGGGGTTTGGTTAGTTTCACAGATCTTAATTTTGGTTCTGCTTTCTTCTAAAGGATTTGTTATTGAAAAGGAAAAGAAAAAGTAAATTCATAGATACTCCAAAGAAAAATAACCTCCTCCCCTTAGGTAAGAAGAGTATTAATTAGTACTCAGCTGAAGTAACACCCACAGATTGGAACTAACAAGAGTGCTGCCCCAGCTCCCTTGAGGGGCTGCCTGTGGTGTGTTATTAGTGACTGGAGTTAGTCATGAGTCGTTCTGGAATGCTGCCATTTGCTTGATTATGTAAGTTGCAAATTTTGATGAAGTTTTTAAAAAGCATTGTCAAGTATTTTGAGCATATTCCTTCCCAGAATTCATAAAATTATTGTGTAAAAAGGCACTTCTCCATCCATTCTGAATTAGAGGTTGAAGGAAGTACTTGACCATCTCAGATTCGAAGCTTTGGAATGTCTTTCGATCCCTTCATTTAAATATTGTGGTGCACTTGGTACTTGAGGCTGTCCGCAGACCCTTTCAGTCTTTCTGCTGTGTTAGTAATGAGCACGTGGAAACAGAGCTTTAAATAATGGCTGAATCGTAGTCTTGGCTGCGTTGCCCTCAAGTGTTTTATGTATGCCTACTTCTTGCATAGAGCCTGAAGGATGTTGATTTCCAAAGGATCTGCTTAATGGGCAATGCATTTCACTTGTTTGGGAAGGTGCATACACTGCTTTTCTATGGTATTCATGGGTTCCAAGCTCTCCTGTCTTTTCTTTCTCTTTGAGAGAGAGAGAGAGAGAGAGAGAGAGAGAGAGAGAGAGAGAGAGGACCAAAAGCCACTGACTGTTACTAACACTTTCTGGCCTGATTTCCCCAGTTACTGGTTTGTCTTTGTGAAGTGAAGTGTACATCATCAAGTAGGTGTCCATTCTGAACTCTGGGCAGATGAGCTTGTATCTTGGGCTGTGGGGCACTGGTGCCTTTTTAGAAAGAGTCTAGCAAGGGTCTTCTGTGGCAGGCACAGCTTTTTCAGATCATAATCAAAGCCTCGAGACAATGTATGAATAGAGTCAGAAGATATAGAAATGCAATTCATAAGATTACTTGATGCTATTTTTTATTGGGGAATACGTTGGTGCATCTGGGAAATAAGCAGAAAAGCTTCTTCGGTAACTGTACCCAACAAATGAAAGGGTAGATCTCGGTCTCTTGGCCGCGTCACCAAGTTTATCCTTGATTAAACTGTTTTCTCCATAGGATGTTTTGAGATTCCTTAAATGAAAACATTTTTCCCTCTGTTTTGTGGGGTGCGGGGTCACGACACACAATGACAACACCACCTTTTTCTTCTTTGGGATTGTTCCTCTTTGTTCAGGACTCAGCCAATCAGCTCCATTGACATACCCACTGCTGGGTCGCTGGTTGACCGTTAGTGACAAAGTGTACACCTCTTGTTAGGAGCTGCGTTACAGTCCTGTGTGCTGTTTTCTTTAATCATTTCAGGACGATGAGGAAGGTTTACTATCTCCAGATGCTGTTCAGCTGGGACCATGTGTTTTCAAAGAAGCATCTGGCTCACTGTGCTGCTCTGAGGCAGCCGTGGGGGCCAAAGGTCCGTCTTTGTGCTTGTAAGGATCCCAGTGCTCCTAGAGCTCTTCCCGGGATTTTGTTCACTCTGTAACTGCTGCCTGCTGCCGCCTGTCCTAATCCTCTGAGTGATGAGCTCCTCTGAGAGCATTTGGTCTCAGTTGAAGCTCTTGGAAATGTCACCCCGTCCTCCCACCTGTCACCCTTAGTCCCAGATCATGCTTGTTTAAAACCGTGTAAACTAATTTATATGAGAGTGGTCCTTGTTTTCTCTGATGTTGACATGGTTTTAGCATGGTGTCAGTAAAATACCCCCCCCCCCAAGCTCTTACTCAACAATTGTGTTTAAAACTATATCAAACTGCTACCTTGTTTTTGGGATAACCTTGTGTTTTGTTTCTGTGGCATTGCTGGTGATTGAACTAGGCCTTGCATGTATTAGACCGCTGCTCTACCCCTGAGTTAAATCCCCACCCCCAAATTGCCATTTTGAATGCTTTTTTTTTTAATCAACAAATGATTGCCCTCACTGAGTGGGTAAAAAAATTCTCCACTCTTTTTGTGTGAGGAGTGCTGCTCTCAGCCTTGCTTCCAAATTGCTTCCAATGGCAGTAGCATGTGCTGAACCCCAGCACTAAGATAAACCTTACTCCGTATAAATGGAGTATTGTGAATAACCTAATACAGCAAAGATTGGTAGGTACACTGTGCTATCAGGTGTCTTCCTCTGTCTTTAAGGAGTGGTGAATGTGCTGCTAACGACTCCACTCTGGGTGGTAAACACCAGACTGAAGCTGCAAGGGGCAAAATTTCGGAATGAAGACATTATACCAACTAACTACAAAGGCATTATAGGTAGGTGTCCCTGGGATGTGTCCTTGGTATTTGAAATCCGTTTCCACAGTAAAGCTGCCTAGCAGACAGCCTCAGATCCCAGCAAACCATTATTTATGTATCTGTGGTTGATAGGAACTCTTCTGAGCTGACCAGAGCTGAGTCTCCTCAGCCCTGAACATACTCTTCTCATAACAGTGGCACAACACCAGAGGATGAATCCACTGTGCCCTCTTTTTATCTTACCTGATAACAAGCCTAAGGTTTCTCTGTGTAGCCCTGGTTGTCCTGGAACTTGCTCTATAGACCAGGCTGGCCTAGAACTCACAGAGATCTACCTGCCTCTGCCTCTCTAGTGCTGAGATTAAAGACTTGTGCCACCACCACCCAGCCCTTTTGTTTTTAAGATAGTCTCTTATAGCCTAGGCTAGCCTCAAACTCATAGCTGAGGATGATCTTGAACTTCTGATCCTCTGGCCTCCACTTCTCAGTGCTGGGATTACAAGAGTACGTCACAATGCCATGCCTGAGACAGAACCCAGGGCTTTGTATACGCTAGGCAAGCACTCTACTGAGTTACATCCCCAGCTCAAGGGGTTTTTTGTTTTTTGGTTTTTTTTTTAGGCAGAATTTTGCCATTTCCCAGGTTGGCCTTGAACTCACTGTATAGCCTAGTCTGGCCTCAAATTCCTAGCAGTCCTCCCAAGTGCTGAGATCACAGGTGTGACCCACCACACCCAGCTTGTTACTGTTTTTGAGAGGATCTCACTCTGTAACCTAGGCCGGCCTCCAGCTTGAGATCCTACTGCCTTTTAGCCTCCCCGTGCTACTGTTACAGGTGTCTACAGCACAACCAGCCAAGTTAATATTTTTAAAGAGGGTTACACCTTTTTATCCGTAATGATGTCTTTGGATAAAGATACAAGGATAGTATCTGATGGCTTTAAACTTCTGCTTTTTTAAGACAAAAATCTCACTGTACAACTTGCTTTGAAGTCTTGATCCTGCCGTCTTAGCCTCTGGAGTGCTGGGACTGCCAGAGTGTGCCACCACATACTGCCTAGCTTCTACTTAGAACCACATGGCCAGGCTTGCATTTCTCTTTGTCACGGAAGTGGCTTTCTTATAAGTTCTTCATCATAGATTCCAAGAAAAGATATTATCTTGTGTTATGCTAGGCCTCGTGAAATATGTGGTTTACAGTTTAGCTCTGTGTAATACACAGTTGCCAGATGTGCTGACAGTGCAGCATTCTAAACCGGATTGTCAGGAAAAGTTACAGATGATAGAGGCTGGCATCAGAATGATGATTATCAAAGGAAGTTGGCAGGGGTGGAGGGGGAGCGGTGCACACCTTTAGTCTCAGCACTCAGGAGGCAGAAGCAGGTAGATGTCTGTGAGTTCGAGGCCAGCCTGGTCTACAGAGCAATCTAGGCCAGCCAAGGCTACACAGAGAAATCCTGTTTTGAAAAACAAAACAAAACAGGTAGTTAACTCCAGTGCATGGCAGTCCATACCTTTTGTCTGAGGAGGGAAGATATAATAGTGTTCAAGGGCATACTAGGTTACATAACAAGAACATCTTTAAAAACAAACAAACAGAAAGGTACCCAAGCAGGGAATCTGCCTCCAAAATTTCATCGAAGAGAGGGTGGTTTATATCTGGGTCCCTTTGGTCAGAACAGTGGTCTGTTCTAGTTAGGGCACTGTCACGGTGCTTTACAGAAGCCTGACTTCTTGCCTAGATGCATTCCACCAGATTATCCGAGACGAAGGGATCTTGGCTCTGTGGAACGGCACCTTTCCCTCCTTGCTGTTGGTCTTCAACCCCGCCATCCAGTTCATGTTCTATGAAGGCTTAAAACGGCAGCTTTTAAAGAAGCGGATGAAGGTACTTCCTAATTCTAAAAGTGACTAAAGGAGGTGCCCATTTCCTTGTCTGATCGAAATGCTTCCTTCTCTGCTTCCCAGCTCTCTTCTCTGGATGTGTTCATCATTGGTGCAATAGCCAAAGCGATCGCCACCACAGTCACCTATCCCATGCAGACGGTACAGTCGATTCTGAGGGTGAGTGAGTCCAGGGACATCTAAAACACATCCCCAAATCTTAAATGCAGTAATGCAGGTGGTGTGCCTGAGTGTTCGCACCCATTTTTCCCCTGTGTGCAATACTCTGCAAATCAGGCTTTTGGCTGGCTTTCTGCATGACAAGGAATGAGGTTTACATTGGACTTTCTTAGTAATGTATTGTCTCAGGAAAACCATATATGCAAAAAGATTCCTCAAGGACCTCAGGACAGCTTCTCTCCCATTCACATTGTTTGCCATGTGCCATGGAGCAGATGACCCTTGGCAAAACCAGAGGTTAAAGTCTTTAGTTCGCTCACAAGTAATTAATGATTTAACTTTTCCAAATCACTTTCGGATTTCAGGGTTTTTTTTCACACATTTGATTGTTTATACATTCAGACCTTTTTAGAAACTCTGAGAAGTTGGAGGTACAGTGTAGCCCCTGTCCTCATGAAGACAGCAAGTAAAAGAACCAAGTAATTATCATAAGCTGAATCAGCTGTTACGGACATGAACAGCACTGGCTTACTGAAGAGGAGGAGTTGTGGGGTTCTTCTAGGCATTTGCCCTTCTGAGGAGGCTCATGGAAATCAAGGTACAAGGGCATAGAAGCTTGTGTCATACAAAGAAGAAGGACGCGCATCCCCGAAGAGGGAGAGTGTCATGTCACGAGCTTGCTTCATCTTAGGAACTGAAAGGAGGCTTCTGTGGCTCGGAGAATTACAGGAAAGCTGTAGGAGAGGAAAGTAGGCGGGAAGATTTTGTTCTCAGCCCAGCGGGAAGCCTGTGAAGGACTTGGAGTTGGGAAGTAGTGTGATCTGAGGTAGGATCTTGGAAGGCCTGTGCTGGAAGGCCTGTGCTCTTCTGCAGCAGATCAGTCAGAAGCTGAGAGGGAGGGTCTGGGGAAGTGTTTGCTCTACAAGCCTATAAACCTAAGTCCAAATCTCCAGCACCCACTGGAAGAGTCAGGCATGGTTTCCCATGCCTGTAACCCCAGCATGGGCTTATGGGGAGTATGGGGCTGGAGAAAGGCAGATCTTCTGGTTTACTGAGAACCCATCTTGTGGCAGTAAGGCAGGGATCCAGAGAAGAAGGCAACAGAGGTCCTGTTTGGCCTCCACATGCACACAGATGCATCTTCCTCACCCCACCCCCACCCGCTGCCCCCAAGCTAAAGAGAAAGAGGGCCAGTCCGGTAGGAGACCATTTTAGTAATCCAGGTGAGGGTTTGATAGCCTAGACTAGGTTAGCAGCAGTAGAGAACAGATGTGGACACATTCAAGATCTGTGTGGGGATTGGTGTGTTGCTCAGAATACCACTCTACCGGGACTTACTTAGCATTTGCAAGGTCCTGGGTTCAATCCCCAGCACCACAAAAAAATATTGTTAAAAATCTGTTGTACAGAGAACATTTAAAAGGATTTATTGCTGGAGAAAATGAGGATAGTTGTCTCAGTTAGGGTTTCTATTGCTGTGAAGAGACACCATGACCATGGCAACTCTTACAAAGAAAACCATTTAATTGGGTTGGTTCACTTACAGTTCAAAGGTTTAGTCCATTATCATGACGAGGCATGGTGGTGTGCAGGTGGACATGGTGTTATGATATATATCGTTCAGGGGAGCCCTGGCTGGCCAGGGTATCCCACGTATGCAGGGAAACATGCTGGCATGCTGGGCAGATGCAGCAGCAGGCAGGCCAGACATAGCTGTTGCGATGGTGGGTGGATATTCACAACCCAGACGCAGCATCCATGCGGAAATGGTCTATTATAATAGATGAAGAGAAGATAGGAAAGAGAGAAAGGAGAGAGAGAGAGAGAGAGAGAGAGAAAGGAAGGAAGGGAGGGGGCTGAGGGTGCATACCTCGTGGGAGGAAAAGCGGAAGAGAGAGAAAGGGGAGGGGTTTTTCCTTAAAATGAGGCTTTTACCTCAGGACGCAGGGCAGCGCCAAAGGGTGGGATTTCAAGGGCCGGGTCGGAATATTAACACATGGTGCTAGAGAAGTAGCTGAGAGTTCTACATCTTTCAGGCAACAGGAAATGGTCTGTCTCATCGGGCCTGGCTTGAGCATACATGAGACCTCAAAGCCTGCCTCCACGGTGACACATACCCTCCAACAAGACCACACCTCCTAATAGTGCCACTTCCTTTTGGGGCCATATCCTTTGAAACCACCACAGTAGTATTTCAGTTAAAAACACTGCTTTTTATGAAAAGTGTCTTTGCTAATGTGCCATTTTTATGTGTTATTTTTAATTGGCTTTTAATAAAAGGGTCTTAAATAACTGGAAGCTACCACCTCCCAACATGTCTGTGTATCATCCCACGCATGTACTTCTGTCTTGTTATTGTCTTTGCTGATAAGAGTTTTCCCATAATTCTCTTAAAAGTGAAAGTTACTGATGCTGAGGATGTAAGTTAGTGATAAGGGTATTTGTTTTAGCATATTGAAGGCCCTTGGTTCAACCTCCCAGAACAATAACAACAACAACAAAAATGCTTCCTTTATTGGAAAATATTTTTATTTTCATTTATATAGTTGAAAAAGAGGATTGTTGGGCGGCAGTGGTGCACGCCTTTAATCCCAGCACTCGGGAGGCAGAGCTAGGCAGATCTCTGTGAGTTCGAGGCCAGCCTGGTCTACAGAGCGAGATCCAGGACAGGACAGGCACTAAAACTACACAGAGAAACCCTGTCTCGAAAAACAAAACAAAACAAAACAAAAAAAGAGGATTAATAAAATCTGTGGTGCTAATTAGATATTTTTATAATCAAACCCTCTGCTATGAGAGTTACTCTAAAGAAATTTACTGAGTAGAAATTAAGATGAAGAAGGGCTGGAGAGATGACTCGGTGGTTAAGAGTAAAGGACCCAAGTTCACTTCCCCGCATCCATGTCAAGAGGCTCACAGCTTCCTGGGACTCCCGCTCCTGGGGACCCAAAGCCCTCCTCTCAACTTTGCGGGTACCAACATTCAAATGTGCATAGACTCATACACACTCACACACATCTATACATGATTAAAATAAAAATAAATCTTTTTTAAAAAATGAAATTTAAGATAAAGAAAACAGTGATAAATAGTAATTATCTCTTTTTTTTCCTTCCTTTCTTCCCAGTTTGGACGTCATAGACTAAACCCAGAAAACAGAACACTGGGGAGTCTTCGGAATGTTCTCTATCTTCTTCACCAGCGAGTCAAGTGAGCTCTGTAGATGTTTCCTGTCCTGCCTTCCCTCTCAGCAGCCCCGCTCTGCCAGGGAGTGGTGGGGATGGTCGGATGGGCTGTTCTGCTTCAGTGCTGCAGCAGCCTCAGAGACCTCTGCCTGGGTTCAGTGTGCAGGTTTCCCTCAGCTTACGAGCTTAGTGTGATTTGGTGGCAGTCTGGGGAATTACCAAATAGTTTAGGTCCTTATTCCTTGCTAGTTACAAATACACAGAACTCCTTTGGAAAGGGAGCCCACAGGGCTGGGAATGGAGCTTGGTGGCAGAGCCTGTACCTAGTACATGCATGGCCCTGGGTTCAAACTCTAGCACCAAGGAAAAATAAAGAAGAAAGAGTCAGGCATCATGGCATACTTTTAATCCCAGCACTCTGGAGGCAGAGGCAGGCGGATCTCTGTGAGTTCAAGGCCAGCCTGGTCTACAAAGTGAGTTCCAGGACAGCCAGAGCTACACAGAGAAACCTGTCTTGAAAAATCAAAAAGAAAACCCACCCCCCCAATTTTTTCCCCCTTCTCTTCTTATTCTGTTCCCAAGAGGTAGTCCCTGTAAAGTATACACATTTCTAGAGAATTATATGAAACTGGTGTTTTCAGTGTATATATCTAGCATACTGTTTTGTTTTTTTGAGGCAGAATCTAGCTATGAAGCCCTGACTGGTCTAGTACTTGTCAGGTAGACCAGGTTGGCCTTATGAGGCAGTTTCCTTCTTCATCTTCTCCCTTTTTGTAATCTTAACATCACACCATCTTTTCCCAGTGCCAAGTGCAGACCTGTACCAGTTTCCTGTTACGTAACGCGCTGTGATATATTCACCAGTGCTCCTACTGATGAGTGCTTGGGTTCTTTTTTTTTTTTTTTTTTTTTG
>CABHPR010154573.1:0-12164 GCA_902168415.1 Peromyscus melanophrys | reverse complement strand
TGGTTTATTCGAGACAGGGTTTCTCTGTGTAGCTTTGCGCCTTTCCTGGAGCTCACTTGGTAGCCCAGGCTGGCCTCGAACTCACAGAGATCCGCCTGGCTCTGCCTCCCGAGTGCTGGGATTAAAGGCGTGCGCCACCAACGCCCGGCTCGAGTGCTTGGGTTCTTTACAGACATTGCTGAGTGAAGAGTATAAGCTGAGCCTCCAGTGATTAAGCAGTCATAATTGTAGAGAGAGTCCTTTATGTGGAATTACCTAGTTAAGAGAACCAGAACACATATAATTTTGACATTTCATAATTTCAAGCATTATATATTTAGACAATGCCAACTGACCCCAAGAACGACAGCAATTAAAATTTTTGCCAGCACTGAGAAGGTTAAGAAAGATGGACGTTACCAGGACATTTAAGATGTCAGTTGGAAATTGATGAGGCCCTGTAATTTGCAAATTAAGTGTTTTTACATATTTGTCTTGTTTGGTCCTCAGCCCTGTAGAACAGCGATTATATTCCTATTTTGCAAATCAAGAGGCAGATTTAGAGAAATTGATTTGTCCAGCATAGAGAGGCAGAGCCAGATGAACGACTACCATTCTTCAGTACCATGTTCTGCAGTGATGGAAACACTGCATTGTCCAGTAGGGTTGTGACTAGTTGCATGGAGCTGTGGAACCAAGTTTCCATTGTTTTAATTTTTAATTGACACATCTGCCTAATGGTTCCTGTCATTGATAATGCAATGCCACACCAAGCCTCTCCATTTTATGTGATTAAAATGAGACGGCTCCGTTGCCAGAGTGCTTGCCGTGCCAGCCTGAGAACTTGAGTTCAGGTGTCTAGAACCATGTGAAAATCCAGGTGTGCAGTGTATGCCTGGCTCTGCAGCACCGGTAGGTACAAAGATACGTGGATCCTGGAGGTTTGCTTGGCTGACCAGTTTAGCCAAAACAGAAAGTCTAGGTTCAGTGAGAGGCTTTGTCCCCAAAAAAAAGATTGGGTGCGGCGATAGACAAAGATACTCAAGTCGGCCAGGCAGTAGTGGTATACCCCTTTAATCCCAGCACTCGGGAGGCAGTGGCAGGTGAGTTCAAGGCCAGCCTGGTCTACAGATCGAGTTCCAGTACAGCCAGGGCTACACAAAGAAATCTTGTCTCAAAAAAAAAACTAAAAAAAAAAAAAAAAGATACTCAAGTGAATCTCTGGGCTATGCATGTGCAAACAAAGGCATGCAGACACACACATACACACACACACTATCACCTGAAGCCAGGTGATGTACACACCTATAGAGGTGGAAGAATCAAAAGTTCAAGACAACCTTGGCTACATGAGAAATTTGAGGTGCTTGCTGAATTTCAGTTGAGCCCTAGGACCAAATGTACAGGAAGGCTAAGAATCAGACAGCTTTTCATTTCTGTCTCTTCCCTTAGTTCTACTGAGGTTGAAAATGACCTACACTAATTACTGGCTTTCCTACCACTTGGGGACTGCTAGGTTGAAATAACTGAATTGGGGCCATTAAACTCAAGTTCTTAGATCTCTGGTCTGGGCATTACAGTGACTTCAGAAGCTTCCAGGGGCTGCATCCTAGTAATGCGGTGCTGCCAGCATCCCACTAATTAATGACGAGTGTAATAAAGACAAAGTATCAGCGGCCCCTGAATACTAAACTTCATCTGTGCCTAAATGCCTTCAAAGCTAAGAAGTACTCCACCAGCAGAAGTCTGTTGGAATTGAAAATCTCCATTGCTTGTTTTGATCCTAAAAAAAAAAAAAAAACCCTTACAGAGAGAAGCTATCAGGGCAGCAGATCTCTCTAACACAGAGCTGAAGTTTACAAAGGAAATCTATTTTTTCCCAACCTCTTTCCTTTCAGGCGCTTTGGAATAATGGGACTCTACAAAGGCCTTGAAGCCAAGCTGCTCCAGACGGTGCTCACAGCTGCGCTCATGTTCCTTGTGTACGAGAAACTGACAGCTGCTACCTTCACCGTCATGGGTCTGAAGAGCGCGCCCAGGCACTGAGGGCCTCCCTCAGGCCCCGGTGGAGATGGACGTGCTGCACAGAGAGGAGAGGCCTGGCGCTCCTTTCCCTCTGTCCATCCACACCACAGACATTCCTGTCGTTGACCGGAAAGGCATCGCAGGCTAAACAGGGAGAATAGTTGGCTAGGCCTATTGCCAACTTAGTTTTTATGGTGTTGGGTTGGATTCGGGGGTGGGGGGTTAGACTAATATGAAAACCTGAAACTATAAGTTGGAGGGTGGATATTAATTTTCTCAAGGGGTATGGACTTTCCATCTGAAGCTTTTCTCAACTCTGGCACTCGTTCTCTTTCCCTGAACGCTCCCCCAGGTTCTGGACGATTCAGTAACGTAATTCTCAGATACTTCTATGTGTCTTAATCTTGGTAAAGATTCTCCTCACTGAAAATAACATGATGACTGTGCCATGGGCGTAACTTTATTTCTGTTTGACTCTTTTCCTCCTGCTTAACAAGAGTTAAGTGAGCTATTTATTTTGGGGGGGAAATGAAAAATATTAATCCAAAATGATTTTCTTAAAATTTGTAAATGTTAATTATTCATTAGTGTTTGACAGTTTTTAAATACATATTTATTTTGCATTTTCTTTTATTACAAAAAAAGCCCTGATGTTGAATGTCCATTCATGCAAGATCCGATCAGACAAACCTCAATAAATTGTCAGCACACACAGAAAACATTCATGAAAGTTGCTCTTTATTGAGGTATTAAATGGGTGTGTATGTGGTGCTTTGAATGAGAATGGTCCCATGGGCTCATGGTAAATACTTGGTTCCCAGTTGTTGAACTGTTTTGGAAGGGTGAGGAGGTGTGTCACTGGGGGTGGCTTTAAGTTTCAAAGCCCACACCAGTCCCACTAGGCTCTCTCTGCCCCATGATTGTGCCACAAGGTGTGAGCTGCTGCTCCAGGGCCATGCCTGCCTATCTGCTGCCATGGTAGTCGTGGACTCTACCCCTCTGAAACCCTAAGCCCCAAATTAAATGCTTTCTTGTATAAGTTGCTTGGGTCATGGTGTTCTGTCACAGCGGTAGAACAGTGACTGAGATAGTGCAACCAGGTGGTTAAAAAGAGATTGTAACAGTGCACCTAGCACCAGATTCTCGTGTGGACTCTGGAATGCTCTCTTCCCTTGTGGATGTGTGTGGACTGTGTTTTCAGAAGCATTTGCCGCAGGTTATTTCTGTTTGGAAACATTCCTTAGGGTCCTACTAGTGTAAAATATGGCCCATCAAACAGTAGCATTGGCATCAGCTGAGAGCGGGTTAGGCTTGCAGCCCAGGCCTTCAGAGTGATATTTTGTAGTTTAATATGATCCCCAGGTAATTCCCATCTATAATAAAGTTCAGGAGATCTTAGGGCCACTGGCCCAACAGAAGATGGGGTTGGCTTTGATTACAGAAGTCAGATAAATATTTCTCTCAAGGGAAAACTAGATCATTGTAGGACAGATGGCCTCTGAGAAATCTCAGAATCCCACATCATCCGTTTCTTCCCATGGAGCACACAGCCAGGAGTGGATCCAGATAGCTCAAGCCACTCACCCACAAAGTGAATTCTTTTCACATTCATGGAATTCTTTATTCTCAGCCTCTTGGCTAAGATGGAGTGTGGCTCCTCTTAGTAGAATGACTTTGATTCTTGTGCTTTGGGTTTTGTCTCTGACAGAATGACACGCTGTGTTCGTACGTCTGTGTTTCAGTCAGAGAGCGATGAGGATTCTGTGGATCTGGACTCTGGAAATTTCTTGTGTTTCCTCTTTCTACTGCTGTGGTGATTTCAAAGTCCGAGGTTGTTAAACTAGTAACAGCTGAAGGGATTTTGTGGTATTCTAGAAAACAAATACCGAGAGTGCTAGACTGAGTATTCCTTCCCTGTTGAAGACAGAATTGGTCCCATTACTACTGTGTGTGTATGTGCGTGAGGGCGAGAGCAGGAGGGGGTGTTCACTTGCATGTGGAAGCCAAAGGCTGCCATCAGGTGTCCCTTTTAGTCTCTTTCCACCTTGTCGTTTTGAGCCAGGGTCTCTCGGTAAACCTGGAGCTCACTGATTTGGCTAGACCGGCTGGCTAGCCAGCCCCCAGGATCCAGCTGTTTGCACCTCCCGGGTGGTGAGGTTGCAGGCGTGCCTGCTGTGTCTTCATGGGTCCTGGTGTTTGAGCTCAGGCCCCCATGCTGGCACTGTTAGCACTTTCCTGGCTAAGCCATTTCCCCAGACCACCTCCGTCATTACTACATTTTTTTTCTTTTTCTTTTTCTCTTTCTTTCTTTTTTTTTTTTTTTTTTGAGACAAGGTTTCTCAGTGTAACCTTGGCTGTCCTGGAACTCTGTTCTGTAGATCAGGCTGGCCTTGAACTCACAGCGATCCATCGTGTACCACCACTCCCGGCCCACTACTTTTTATTTGACTTTAAGATTTGGGTGTATCTGTTGGAGGTCCTGGGTGGGAAGCACAAGACTGCTGTTTGGGCTCCATAGAGAAGGGCAATGATTTAGAATGGTGCTGGTGTGCTTGTTGATCTCAGGGTATGATGGAGTGGTATGTCAGAATAACCTCCAAACCAAAGTCTATAGCTCAGGTAAGTGTTTATGATGGGACGGTGTACTTGATACTTCTTTTTCTCTGACATCTTTTTCATTTCCTTCCTTTTTTGTTTGGTTTGTTTGTCTGTTTTGTGAAGACAGGGTCTTACTTTGTAGCTCTGGCTATTCTGGATTTCACTATGTAGATTGTGCTGGCCTCAAACTCACAGAGATCTATGTCTCTGCCTTCCAATGCTGGAATCAAAGGCGTGCGCCACCACCCCTGGCCCCTTTTTCTCTGATCAGGGACAATTTAGTAATGAGGTTTTAGGCTCTCTGAGGAAGGGGATAGACTCACCAGTTTAAACTAAGTAATAAAGCCTAGCTTTGTAGCTTTTGGTGAGTAACAAGTTAGTTGAGCATGATAAAGAGCTGGTGTCTGTTAGAAGGAAATGGGATTTTTTTTTTCTTCTTGTATCAGGTAGTTTCTTTGGACTGTGAGGATTATGAACCTTGGAGATTACGTCAGTGTCACTTTAGTGGACATGTTCATTTCTGTAAGTATTTAATCTCTGCTTTGAAGTGGACGCCGATGTTTCTACCCTTGACTATTTTACAATTAACTTACAAGTATAAAAAAACAGACTGTACCCTGAGAACATAAGCAGTGGGAGTTAGAAACCTTAGATTTTATTCCCAGGTTGCCACCAGCTCACAGATTATGCCATTTCCTTGCACTTATGCTCTTTGTTAAGTAAAGATAATAATACTCCCTACCCACTTCAGGGGGTGTGTGAGCGCTAATGATGTCAGCCAAGTCCCTTTATGATCATGCAGTGGGACTGAGTGAAACTTGTGACGGTATCCAGATTTATATAGCAATTTCCTCCTAAAGCTTTGGTTTTTTCTCCTCTCATCAAACCAGTATCTCTGTGGAGTAGGTAGGGACAAGTAACAGCGGCCCCATTTAATTAACAAGGAAATTGAAATAGAGCCGTCAGAGGACTTGCCTAGGTAGAGCCAGGACTAGAGTTGAGTTTCCTGAATTCTGGTAGAAGATTAAGAGAATGGGTTCTGGGACCAGACACATCGTCACTCAAACTAAACATTCAGGGAACTCAATTTCCTTAACTCTGGACTGGAGTGCTTCTCTCTCTCTCTTAAATACTACTTTATTTTGTGTGTGTGAGTACCTATATGTATGTCTGGTGCACCACTTGCAAGTCTGGTGCTCAAGGAGGCCAGAAGAGGGCGTTGGATCTTCTAGAACTGGGGTTAAAGGTGGTTGTGAACCACCACATGGGTGTTGGTGGGAATCGAACTCAAGTCTTCTGGTGGGAAGCTCTTAACCACTGTGCCATCCCTTCAGCTCTGGAGTGAAGTTCCTGATAAAGCTAGCTCATGGGGTAATCACTGGTGTTAAAGGAAATCACACAGCTTGCCTTATAAGAGCCAGATAAACATCTGTGGTAACTATTACTGTGATATTGATTAGGGGTATAGCTGCCTGGGTAAACATAACTGTGGCCTCGTAGAAGGCACTCTGGATTTTGAGTCAGACCTGGGCCCAGTTTCCATATATCATGTAATAATGACCTCATGGCCACAAACCAGTCACTTCACCTTCAAAGCGTCCTCCTCCTACGGTCCAGTGAAATCATGACTTCTGAAGGCTGTTCTGGGGCAAATACAGGTGTGTGAGTGTTAAAGCACCTGCACAGTATTTGTTGTGTGTCACGTTTTTATTTTTTATTATATTTTTAATTTTTTCTGTACATTGTATTTTGATCTAAAGTTCTCTCAGATCCTACCCACCCAATTTCATGTTTTTTTTTTTTTCTCATGAAACAAGAAAACAAAACAAAAACCAAAAGCTAGGTGTGGTGGCTCATTCCTTTAATCCCAGCACCTGGCAGGCAGAAGCAGGCAGATCTCTGAGGTTGAGACCAATCTGGTCTACAGAGCAAGTCCCAGGGATCAGGAGGGAGTATGTGATATTCCAAGGAAGGGGAAATAGAATACAGGTTTGCTTTTTTTGTTTGAGACATGGTCTATTATGTAGCCCTGGCTGTCCTGGAACTTGATATATAGATGAGGCTGGCATCTAACTCACAGAGTTCCATCTGCCTCTGCCCCTGGAGTGCTAGAATTAAAGGTGGAGTGCTGGAATTAGAGGCGTGTGCCCCCACACCTGGTTTAGAATATAGTTTTATAAAGGGATGAAAGGAAGCTAGAACAGGAAGATTAAATGAGGAAGAGTAGCTTTTGAAAAGCCACATTGAAAGCTAGTATTCTAGAAGCTTCCTAAAATGTATAAAAGGAATTTAAATGGAATTACCATATAATGAGGGAAACAGTGACCCAACTAAACATCATAATATACCACATAAAACTCCAGTGCCAGGAATGGGTTGCATCTTACTGAGTTGTTGCCCAAGGGGGCCTCATAAGCCCCCCCAAAACTAGTATAGGCTATTGCCAGTGCTATTGGTTACGCTCCACAGCCAATGATGGCAAAGCCTTATTGCTGAATACACCACTTACGTCATTGAACGTGGAGAATTTGAGCTCGTGCTCAACCAGAAGCTTTGCCCCTACTGACGAGCATTCATAGTGCTGGAAGGTGCTATCCATGCTCCCAGAGGAGAAAGGTAAAGATCAACCTCACCCAACTATCAACCCTTCAACTGACAGCGGTGATCTGCCTGCAGGATATCCTGCTGCGGGGTGACACAGATATTGGGGGAGTAACCAACCTCTTCTTTTTGTTGTTGTTTTGTTTTTCAAGGGTTTTTTACTGGATCTCGCTCTGTAGACCAGGCTGGCCTCGAACTCACAGAGATCCGCCTGGCTCTGCCTCCCGAGTGCTGGGATTAAAGGCGTGCGCCAACACCGCCAGGGAACTAACCACTTTTAAAAACTGGATTAAAGGCCCATTACATGAGGTGGAACCTACATCTGACACTATTAATAAATATTGTTTTTCAAAGAGAAACCAGGCTCTTGCTTCAGCAGAAGAAAGTGAAATTAGAAGGATGCAGAGATAAGCCCGGCCCCTAACAGTGCAAGGTGCCTGTTAAAGTTTGCATTCTGTTGTAATAAACACTATGACCAAAAGCGCCTCAGAGGGGAGGAGCGTGTTTCATCTTGCACTTCCAGGTCACAGGTCGTAAGTGAGGGAAGTCAGGGCACGAACTCAAGACAGGAACTTGAAGCAGAAACCATGGAAGAACACTGCTTTCTGACTTGCCCTCAGGCTTGCTCAACTAGCTATCTTATACACCTGCCTAGGGATGGTGCCACCCTTAATGGATTGGGCCCTCCCACACCAATTAGCAATCAAGATAAAGCTACACAAACATTCCCATAGGCCAGTCTAAGGGAGGCAAGTCTTCAGTCGAGGTTCCCACTTCTCAGGTGTGATTGTTAGTTTTAATGTCAATTTGCCACAAGTTAAAATCACAAGAGTAGGGAGTCTCACCTGAAGAATTGTTTTGATTGCCTTAATAGATGTGGGAAGACCCACCCACAGTGCAATAGCACCTTCTGGTAGGTAGCATCCCAAATAAAAAGGCATTGGCAGAAAGATTTTTTTTATTTTATAAAAGCAAACTTTTTATTAAAAATCAGGGGAAGTTTAGATTCCATGAGATTAGGTTCAGTTTTTATTAGCTGGTTGCCCACTGCCATATTATTTTATCATGAACAACAGAAACCTCAAAAGGTTCTCTGAAACCTCAAAAGCACTTTGTGCTTGCAAAAATATTTATTACACTCATATGCACAAAACACCCCTTGGAGAGCAATGCTGTGTGGGGTGGGATGGGGTGAGGGGCACAGAAAGATTATTTGCCTTTTGCCCCTATGGGCTTCCTTCCATCTTGCTGCTGAGTTTCCCTGTTGCTCCTGGCTGCTCCTGCTGATTCCTTTGCTGATATCAGAACTAGCATTTCCAGGCTTTCATTATTGGCTGAGGTACCCAGGCTTGTGGACTGAGTGAGTGCTCAGCCCCTCAGGTATGAGACACCTGTTATTATTTCAATGTAAGCTGACTTAGTCATTTCTCTACATACATACATGTATATAGTATACATGTTATATATGTGTGTTTTATATATGTATACTCCATTGGTTCTGTTCCTCTAGAGAACATTGACGAATACAAATTGTGGTCCTAGGAGCCATTCTGGAGAAACAGTTGTAAGGATGAATTTCTCTAATGGGCTTGGTGGTATCTGGAGCTGGTTCTCCAACTGGATGAAACCCATGGTCATTAAAGACTGCTCTGGCAGTGTGGATATCTCTGAAAGTCTATGATGTGAACTATTTAAAGAACTATACAAGATAAATGCATTTGATGCACTGGATTCACCTCTTGTGTGAAACAAGACATTAAGTGACTTTATATAAAACCTTTGAACATTTGTGGAAAAATAATGATGCTGCCTGCTTCCTTTTCGTGTCTTTGGATAGTTACCAAGCAGAAGAAAGAAAAAAAAAAAGAAGTTGAGTAATAAAAGTGATGATCCCCAGGTGTACATACACAATCTAAAGGTTCCTAAGTGTGCCCTGGAAGAGAATGCAGCAGCCATTAGAACTCAAGTTAACCAAACCCAAGCCCTCCTGTACAATTAGCTGACTTACAGTGCAAATGTAATTCCCAGCTTCTCAGGGTGTCAGCAGTTAAAATGAGAGCACTGAGTGGAAAAGAATAAGATCCTGTGACTTGGGCTGGTGATGTGTGGAAGACTGGTATTGAATCCTCAGATTCTCATGGGCCCAGTCTGCCTGAGGAAGTAGTCTAATCCTTTGCAGAGGATACATCCCCGTTGCCTGCAGCATTACCCTAAAGAATCTAATGAATCTGTTAACTCATTCAAGCAGACATCTGTGTGAGAATGGATTTTTTAGGGCAGTGGAATAGTGGTGGAAGGAATGTAAAGCCAGATCAGGACCCTGGGCAAAGATTCTGGGTTTACTGGTGTGAGCTTGCGCAATTAGTTTATTTAACTGGTTGGCTGAGTAGCTGTGAAAAGATGGCCTGCTGAGAAGGAGCTGGAGATGCGTGCTATTCTTTGGCTTAGTGGGGAGGGATTTTTAAGGCTCAGGGAAACTGGAATGCTTGCGTGGTTTTGTTTAAAACCTAATCAGAAGACATGGCCTCCACTAATGCTGTAAGACAAAATGGCGAGAGGCACATTTGAAGAGCTTTGTCACTGCTCTTCTTGTGCTAGGCCTTAGCATTGGCGTCATTGCCGGTCAATTTGGTGAATTAAATGCAGTGTGTTTAATTGGGCACTGGAGTAGCAAGAAGGGTAGGTGGCAGCACTGAATTGCCAGAGACAAGGGATTGTAGTTACCATAATGGGCAGCACAGGCCAAGCAGTGTCTATAATAGCCTGACTCATAACGGGCAGCACAGGCCAAGCATTGTTTGTAATGGCCTGACTCTAATGGGCAGCACAGGTAAAGTGATGTCTATAATGGCCTGACTCACGCAGACCTTTGTGATCGCTGATCAATCATGGTGTTTCCTATAATGAAATAGATTGAAGCCTCCCTCCTACTCCAACTGCTGAGTACCCAGCCTCGAGGACTGAGCAACCACTGGGTTCTCAGTCTCTCCTAAGCTGATTTAATAAATTCTTTTAATATATTTATTCATCCTATTGGTTCTCTTCCTCTAGAGAACATCAACTCGTATACCAGGTGACTAGTTTGTGTCAAGTTGACAACCAAGATTAGCCATCACAGGGACACAAATTTGCGAAGCATTCCATTTTTAAAAAAAACTGGAAATAATGAGTGTGGAATATTTATCATAAATAAATAGAGAAAAGCAAAAACGAGAAGCCAAATCCAATAATGTTTTATTTTATCCAGTTCTCAAATTAGGTTTCCCTCCCTGAAATTGTCACTTACTCAGTAACATGCCGTGTTCAATAGCAGCAGCGTCACTGGCTGAGCTACTGATTCACCTGGGCTCCTTAGAAAAGCTAAGAGTGGTGGCTTCCCGAAGCCAAATGCCACAGAGCTGAGAGAGAGCTCCTGATGGCGGGGCACTGATTCCCTGGCCGTGTCGCATGTTAGCAGGATGACTAAATAGATAGGAAGGCATTCATGCATGCAATAAGTGTGGGCTGGGTGAGATGTTACAAGCTTTTTGCCGCGATCTAAACAGAAAGGCCTTGTGTCAATGCTGATGTTTGTGGGGCACACTAATTAGTCCCATAGGATTGCTCAGTGGATCTGACTGAACAGAAAAGAGAGTTTTCTAGGGTGTGTGGAGAAGAGTAGAGAATGACAATTTAAAGTTACAGAGAAGAGTAGAGAATGATAATTTAAAGTTACAGAATGACAACGGGTGAGATGAGTCAGAGGCGAAAGGTTATGGCCACACAAGCCGAGTGCACTGAGTTCGGTCCCTGGAACTCATGAAAAGGTGGAAGGAGGGAGCCAAATCCAGAGTTGCCCTTTGACCTCCACACACATGCCTCTCCCCGTGCGCACACACAACAATAATACATTAGAGAAATAGAGTGAAAACCAGGCATAGGGCAGGCACCTGTAACCCAGCTATTTAGACGGGAGTGGGAGGAGGAGCAGGTGTTGAAGGTTATCCTCAGCTGCATAACAAGTTTGCGGAGAAATGCAATAAGATCCTGTCTCAAAAGAAAAAGTCTGGGTGCAGGGGATGGCTTCTTAAGTAAAAGTTTTGGCTGTGCAAGAATGAGGAACTGAGTTCAGATCTCTAGAGCCACGTGGGCAGTGGTGGTGCATGCCTTTAATCCCAGATCTCTGAATTTGCCTGCCTTGGCCTCCCGAGTGCTGGGATTAAAGTTGTACACTTCTTGAGTTTATGTTTTTATAATTCCTGTGCAGTGGAATCTTCAGCTTTCTCTTTTGTTTTGTTTTTGGGTTTTTTGTTTGTTTGGTTTTTTGTTGTTGTTGTTGTGGTTTTTTTTGTTTTGTTTTTTGTTTGTTTGTTTTGGTTTTCCGAGACAGGGTTTCTCTGTGTAGTTTTGATGCCTGTCCTGGAACTCACTCTGTAGCCCAGGCTGGCCTTGAACTCACAGAGATCCGCCTGGCTCTGCCTCCTGAGTGCTGGGATCAACGGTGTGCGCCCCCACTGCCCGGCTTCAGCTTTCCTTAATTAGTTCATACTTATTGAGACAGAGTCTCTGTATCACTTAGACTGACTTCAGATCCCTGATCCTCTGCCTCTGCCTTCCAGGTGCAAGGATTACGTGCATGCAGCACAACATGGCTTCAGTTTGCTTTCATCCACCCTTTAAACACTCATTAGTTTTTGCTTTACAGCAGTTGCCCTGTACCAGCTGCTAGCTACTCTGTGTGTGCCTCCTCCTTGTTTGCTTTAGATGCTGTGAAGCCCGTAGGTAGAGTGGATAGCCAGCCAGCGAGTGGTCCCTGTGTGGGTACTGTATGGATGGCCTCATTAAATTGCTAGTTCCTGTTTTGAGACTCATGTTCTGCTCATGGATTTAAAAATTGTTTTTTGATTATTTGCCATATGCAAGCACCGTGCCAATTTCTGGGATTAGAAACATAAATAATATTCTGGTTCTGCCTCTCTATC
>CABHPR010154572.1:0-22289 GCA_902168415.1 Peromyscus melanophrys | reverse complement strand
CACAAAGCTACCATGTGACTCAGGAATTTTACTCCCAGGTATACACCAAAAGAAATGAAAATACATACCTACAGAATCCTGAGAACAATTGCTCATAGCAGGAAAAAAAACAAAATGTCTATCAGTTGATGAATGAATAAATATGGTTTTATTATTACTATTACTATCAATACTATTCAACAATGAAAAGTAGCAAAGCGTTAATGAAACTAACAACTCAGATGAGTCTTGCCATCAAGCTAGCTGAAAAGGTTCAGTCATGAAAGAGTTCATAATGTATATTCCATTTATAAGAGAAGTGACAGGCTAATTTACAGATAGAATAGATTAATGGTTACCTAGGGTTGGAAAGGGATTTTTGGAGTGGGAAGACTCAAGAGTGACTGCCATTATGGATCCTTTGTATTTTACTGTTAACATTTTTAATTAGTAACCATCATGTAGAGTTGGCTGTCATAGAGGCAGTTAGTGTGAGACCAGGAAGCCTTGCATTGTGCTCTGTCCTTCCTAGAGAGCAATATATCAGGATGGCTAAAGGTGACCCCAAGAGACCAAAGGACTTATGCCTGCTTATGTCCTCTTTGTGTAGACAGGCAGAGAAGACCACAGAAGAAAAGCCAGATGTCCTACTCAGTATTGCAAGATTTCCTAAGTACTCTGAGAAATGGAGCCAATGCTGGGTGGGGAAATTTAAAACTGATAAAATGGCAAAGTTGGACAAAACATGCTCCATTTGGGAAATGAAGGACTGTGGACCAGCTTGTAGGAGGTCTGAAGAAAAGGGCACTACTGCTGTCCATGGACCACTGTCTGCATTCTTCTTGTTTTGTTCAGAATTCTGACCCAAGATCCAATCTAAAAATCCTGGAATCTCCATTGTAGATGTTGTTAAAAAAACAAAACAAAGTAACAGTTGAGTGAGATGTTGAACAGCTTAAGTAGCAGAGAAAAGCTGCCAAGCATCAGTAAGGTGGTGAAGCAGAGGGACAAATATGAGAAGGATGTTGTAAGTACAAGTCAAAGGGAAGGAAAGTCTCATGGTTAAAAAGGATCTCACTGAATTTTTTCACAAAAAGGTGGAAGATGAGGAGCAGCAGCAGAAGGAACAACTATTTTATTTGGCTTTTTCTGAGACAGTTACATGTAGCCCAGTTGGCCTCAAACTCCTGATCCCCCTACATCAGCCTCCCCACAGTACTGGGATTACAGGCATGTACCACTATTCTCAGCTAAAGTGTTTATGTGTCTCCTTGCAAATACCATGGAGAGGGGAGTGCTATGATCCACACATCGTATTTGAGCTCTATCTACTCTCCTCATTGGGTTTAATTTAGAATCTGACCACAGTCACCCCACAGCTTCTCAAAGCCTCTGGTTTACTTAAAGTGGACACATGTATCTGGAGCTCCTGTAACTGTACAAAGTTGTACATGTTTCCAAACATTTTAAAATGAAAAGGTACTCTTGTGTTCTCCTTACTCTGCAATTTGCTTTTGGTATGATAGGGCATTTGAAGATGTTTCTGGTATTTTGTTTTCAGTTTGTGAGGTGATATTAGCATGGTTATTGACTGAAAACCCTGAGTTGAAAACTGTACATATCTGTAATTTGTAAAGTAAACAAAAACAAACTCTTGATACTCCTTGCTTGGCATGGGGAAGATGCCTTTTGGAAGGGCTGTAGTTCAATGTATGCACTGTGAGGCTAGGACACTCTGATGGCTCCCAAAGGCTTCAGGTTGTCTTGTGGTTTTCTATGTGACATAGCATTCTGTTGACATTCTGTAGCTGTAAACGAGAGAAGCTAGCATGAGAAGTGTTTGGGTTTTTAAGTTATGTGCAGTAGATATACATTAGTTTTTAGACAAACTACAGAATTCTTCATTGTCAGCAAAAAAAAACCCCACCAAATTAATGCAAGTGCAAGAGCCCTCTGTACCTAAGCACAATGTTTGTATGTTTAGAACACTGCAGTGTTTTTGAAGCTAAAAAAAAAAATTACATATTAAAAACGTCAAATCAACTAGGGGCTGGAGAAATGGCTCAGTGGTTGAGAACATACTGTTCTTGCAGAGCACCTGAGTTCAATTACCAGTACCCACAACAGACAGCTCACAACTGCCTGTAACTCCAGCTCCAAGTGATTTGATACTCCTCTGACCTACCTCCTGACAAGTAATAATTATAATAAAAAATATAATAATAAAATGGTTTTTAAAAGATTTTTAAGAACTCACATAAACTTTAGCATTGTAAATATTTTAAGCATATAGTTCAGCAGGTAAGTATATTCAGACTTTGAAAGAGACTTCTAGGGCATTTTCATCCAGCAAAACTAAAACTCTGTACCATTAAACGACAATACCTCATGTCCTCTTAACTCCAGCTCCCAGAAGGTACTATTTTACTCTTTCTGAAAATCTGACCACTTTCTGGAGCACACATGAACAGCATTGTAATACTTGTCTTTGGTGACTGCTTTACTTTATTTAGAATAGTGTCACCACATGTGACAGGAATCCTTTCTGAAGCCTGAAAACCCTCTGCTACAAGTGTACATACACTTTTAATCCCTTCATTCATCCATGGACACACAGGCTGTTCTGAGTAATGTTGCTACAAATAAAGTGTGCAAGCCTCTGTTTCAGATCTTTCTTCTAATTCTTTCACATATAAACCCAGAAGCAGAACTGCTAGATCATGGAGTCTTCTTTAGTAAGGGCTGTGAATGTACTTAAAGCTGCTGAATGTGTATTTTAAACACAGGCAAATCATATCTAAATAGAACTGTTAAAATATACTTCTTTAAGACTAAATAAAATATATACTTACTTCAAAGACTCTGACTGAGCTGGATAATTAATCAATGTAGTTAAATAACTTGTCAATCTTCTCATTCATGTACTTGGACTCTTTTTCAACAGCCTGGCTAGAAGTGTAGGCCTTTATTTTGTTTTGTTTTGTTTTGTGACATAGCCTAAGTGCTGTTTTTTTTAAAAATTAATTTATTTATTTTTAATTCATGTGCATTGGTGTTTTGTGGCATGTAGGTCTGTGTGAAGGTGTTAGATTCCCTGGAATATGAGTTACAGACAGTTGTGAGCTGCCATGTAGGTGCTGGGAATTGAACCTGGGTCCTCTGGAAGGGCAGCCAATGTTCTTAACCACTGAGCCAGCCTACTAAGGGCTGTTTTTAATCATTTAAAAATTTTCATCAAGAAACAATGTGAAGAAAATAACAAATTCATAATAACTATGGCAATATTTATTTCATTTGTTCCAGGTATGTCATTCAGCAGATTTTTTTTTTTAAAGATAGAAAAATGAAGCAGAACTTTATTCCTTTGACCTCATATATACCTTTTGAAATTTATTCATCAGCACTCAGGGGGCAGAGGCAGGAGGATCTCTGAGTTCAAGGACAGCCTGGTCTACAGAGGGAGTTCCAGGATAGCAAGGGCTCTATACAGAGAAACCTTGTCTCAAAATAGAAAAAAAAAAAAAAAAAAAAAAAAAAGGAAAAGAAAAGAAAGAAAAAGAAAACAGAATTTAATCATAAATATTTCACATAAAAGGTATTTAAAAGTTACAGTTTGACTTTTTGGCATTTGTAAATAGTATAAAATAATAATAATCAAGGCTGGAGAGATGGCTCAGCAGGTACAAACATGAGTTGTTCTTCCACAGGACCCAGGTCCAATATTCCCTGCACCTACATGGTATTCACAGCCATCTCTAACTCCAGTCTCTGGGGATCTGATGCTTTTTCTGGTCTCCAAGGGCAAGGTACACACACGGTGCACAGACATACATTCAGGCAAACGCTCATATACATAAAATAAAAAAATCTCAAAAAAATTTAGAATAAAAATAAAATTAAAAAATCCTATCTCCAATGTCACTGACCAAGAAAAGAGGCAATAATTTAAAAAGTAAAAGAAACAGGAGGAAAAAGAAATGTTAAGCACACCAAATGGAAATTCTTCTCATCTCTAATTATTACACAAAACTAGAAGAGCCGATGGCAACAAAGAAATACAGACGGCCATAAGTGCTCAGCAGCCCAGTCCTTTTCTGCTTCATCCAGACACTTGCAATACTGTCAAGATTCAAAAGCATGATTTTAGGATGATAGTAAGATAACCTCAAAGAGTTTCTCTAATTAGACAAAGAAAGAGAAAGCTAAAAGGATACTTTTTTAAAAGCCAGAAGGAATTGAAGAAACCTTACTTTTCTAATCACTTTTAAAATAACAGGTTCCACATGGTACATACTAAACAACAGACAAGTTTGGTATTCAACTTTCTGTGTTGGTACCAAGGCAGCTATCTAGTTAGAGACAGTTATTACGTGGGACTGTTTTACTTTCAGATAATTCATCTTACATACTTTAACAGCTTTCCTAAATAATTTTTTTGTGGTTGATTTTTAAAGGAAGATGGAAATACTACCATTCATTGGCACTGATTTCAGACTCTCATTGGAGACTTTTTTTTGAAGTCCGTCTATGTACAGAAGCAAAATTACGAATGGCGTTTCGAAGAGTTGCATTCCCCTCGGAGATATCAGAAGAATTGATGACTGAATGTAACGCCCGGTTATATGCTGCAAATGAAGGTTTGCACAATCATGAAGAAAGTCAGATCTATACAATTTCCCCATTTCTTTTTCCTATCAGTACTGCTTCTTTACCCAAAATGCCACAGGCATTCAGTTTAGCCACTGAATAAATATTTCCTGAGTCCTTACAATAGAGCAAGCACTCTGGACGGAAATTAAAGAGAATACAGAAACGGTAGCAAAGGTAAAGGTGCAGTGAAGTACTTCCACATCACAGGCATGTACAAATTGTCACTACAACATAAAGACGGTATGAATGAGCAGCCAAGGAACACTGGAAAGATTTGAGAAGCTGTACCATTTAAGTGGGCTTTGGGGACCGATAGGAAGAAAGAAAAAAGGCACTACAGGTAGAGAAATAAGTATATGAGATGCAATGTGTAAGAGGAAGTCGGTGAGGCTGCAGTGTGGCCTGAGACCAGAGAGAAGGATATAAAATACATCATGCATTTCATACTGCTTTGAGGAGAAGTTTTAGAGTAAGGGAATGATAAGATTCATAGGACAGGGAAATTCATATCACAGAGATGAAGCCCATCAAAAACATAAATACTGGTAACATTTTCAGTGATTATGTGAGGCTGATGGAGTCCCTATGTTCTGTAAGTCAATATTTAGTAATGGACAAGAAACATTAGCAACCTCAGGAAGGATTCCATTCTCTGTCTGTGTTAACAGTCCTGGAACTAATTTTGTAGACCCGATTGGCCTCGAATTTACAGAGATCTGCCTGCCTCTGCCCTCCAAGTGTTAGGATTAAAGGTGAGCATCACCACTGCCCGGCTACTTGGGACTCTTGATAGAGCTCCTCATCTTTCTTGGGGTCACCAGGAGAATGGACGGTCTAATATGGATATATGCTTGCAAGTCTGTATTAGACACCATTAAAGTATGTGGATAACAGACTCCTAATTTAGCCATAAAGGACAAACTCTTAATAGTATTCAATTAAGGGAAGACCTGGAACCCAATCCTCTTATATATAATATAATGAGCTGGAAATGCTTCTCCACCATAAAGAGGACTAATAGAAATGAAACTAACAATTTTCATTGCCTTACATAGCTGTTTTATAAAGGTATATATAAAATTCTCTTATATATATATAGTAAGTTCTCAAATTCTACAGAACCACAATCACTACAATGTGTGTGTGTGTGTGTGTGTGTGTGTGTGTGTGTGTGTATGAATGCTATTAGAACTCAACTATTCCTTAAGAAACTTACCTCTGTAGTTTTTATAGAAAATGCAATTGTTGGCACAGGTATCAGGATGAGCATCCCAGAAATCAGGACCACAACAGCATAATGGAGGTAAAGTGATATTATAAAGCTTCATTTTCTCCTGGACCTGGGCTCGTAAAGCTTCTACATATCTATAAAAGTACAGTGTGGTCAGACAAATCAACTACTAGGAGAAAAAACATAAATTCTGATTTTATACCAAGCTTCCACTGCTCTGTCCCTTGAGTCTTCCTATGCAGTGGGAAATAGCACTAGGAAAAAGTAGTACTGGTCCCAAGAGGTACTAGCCAACCAGAACAGTAGTGGAGTATGCGCCCTAGATGAGGAAAAGTACGAGAAGACAAACCAAGTCTCTCTCTCTTTGGTTTTTCAAGACAGGGTTTCTCTGCGTAGCCCTGGCTGTCCTGGAACTCGCTCTGTTGATCAGGCTGGCCTCAAACTCAGAGATCCACCTGCTTCTGCCTTCTAAGTGCTGAGATTAAAGGTGTGGGTCACCACCGCCCAGCTAAACCAAGACTCTTAAGGAATATGAGCCAGAACTTCATGCAGGATATTTAAAATCAGTCACCTTACATATTCTTTTTCTCTCCGGTGCTGTTTTTCTCTGGCTCCTTTTATTTCTTCAAGTTGTAACTGGGCTAAAACATCACTTATCTTCTCTTCTGAATAAGGTTCTTCACGACAGTGCATTCTTAGGAGTCTCTGCTCTTCAGCATGGCGCTGCTGTTCTTTCCTTTTCTTAATTCTGAAAATGAAACAAAACTTACTTAGCAATTTTCTAAAATGGTTATTTAAAATTAGCTTCCTGATCCAAATAACTCAAGAAATTACCTCAAAAAAGGGAATCAGAAAATCAGCAATCCAAGAGCTTTTTTGCTTGTTTGTTTTTTGAGACAGAGTTTCTCTGTGTAGCTCTGGCTGTCCTGGAACTCTGGAAATCCAGAGATCTGCCTGCCTCTGCCTCCCAAGTGCTGGGATTAAAGGTGTGGCCAACTCCCCTCTCCCTCCCAAGAACATTTAAAAAAGTGTTTGTGCTGGTTGACCCGAGTTTATCTTCTTTTTTTTTTTTAAATGTACATTGGGGTTTTGCCTGCACATTTGTCTGTGTGAGGATGCCACATCCCCTGGAACTGGAGTTACAGACAGTTGTGAACTGCCATGTGGGTGCTGGGAATTGAACCCTGATCCTTTGGAAGAGTAGTCATAGTGGTCAGTGCACTTAACCACTGAGCCATCTCTCCAGCCCCTGAGTTTGTCTTCTAATCTATATAAATCGACTCTCAAAGGGAAATGACAAACAGCCAGTAAGACATTTTCTCTAAGAATCTCAGCACAAGAACAGGCTCAGGTTAAAGCTACCTGTAGCCAGGACATTTGCCACTACCAAAATGGTATAACAGGAACCAGATTTGTCCTCACACCAAAGAAACCTAAAGACCAAATATGATAAGATACAAGAAATAACACCAAAAACTATGCAGAGAAACCCTGTCTTGAAAAACCAAAGAGAGAGAGACTTGGTTTGTCTTCTCGTACTTTTCCTCATCTAGGGTGCATACTCCACACTACTGTTCTGGTTGGCTAGTACCTCTTGGGACCAGTACTACATTTTCCTAGTGCTATTTCCCACCGCATAGGAAGACTCAAGGGACAGAGCAGTGGAAGCTGGCATGGAACTCACAATATAGACCAGACTGGCCTTGAATTTATACAGTTCCACCTGCCTCTGTTTCCCAAGTACTAGGATTAAAGCTGCTGGTATTATACTCCATACTTGGTCTATATCCCAAACATTTTAAAACCTCAAAGTAGACATTAAAATGTATGTAGGATTTAGGATATAGCTCAGTGGTAGAGGGTTTGCTTAGCATACATGAGACCTTGGGGTAAATCCACAGTACCACACACAAAAAATTATTTTTGGGTTCGGGGAAGTGGCTCAGCAGTTAAGAGCACTGGCTGCTCTCTAGAGGACCCAAATTTAATTCCCAGCACCCTCACATTTGTTCACAAACATCTTTAACTCCAGTTCCAGGGGATCTAACAATATCTTCTGGCCTCCTCAGTCACCAAACATGTGGAACATACATGCAGGCAGAACACTTATGCATAAAAAATTTTTAAATTGTATATTTATTTGTATATATTTATATATAAAAAATATGTATGAATATGCACACATATATAAGGTAAGAACTGAGAAATATAAGGAAATATTAAAAAATTGAAATATATGTAAAAATTTCAATGTCTCTTTCTCAATTACTGACAGTATGTAGACAGAATAATGGAAATGATACAGTTAAGCTCTATGAACCAACTTGACCTAGTTGACATTGATAGAATAAGATTTTAAGAATAATATATATTTTCCTACTACAAAGCTCTTGAACTTAAAATTTTTGCAAAGATAGACAACATGCTAGACCAGTGGTTCTCAACCTGTGAGTCATGACCCCTTTGGGGATTGAAAGACCCTTTCACAGGAGTCACCTAAGACCATTGGAAAACACAGATATTTACATTACGATTCATAGCAGTACCAAATTTACAGTTATGAAGTAGCAATGAAAATAACTTTATGGTTGGGGTGACCACAACATGAGGTCACAGCATTAGGAAGGTTGAGAACCACTGCCCTAGACTATAAAACCAATGTTAATAAATTCAAAAGGATTCAAGTAATGCACAGCATATTTTCTCTGACCATAATAGAATTAAATTAGAAATTAATAACAAACTCTTAGAAAACCCAATATATTTGAGAACTATATGCTATATCTTTAAATAATTTATTATATAAAAAAAAATGGAAATTAGAAGGAATTTTTTTGTTTTGTTTTTTTTTTTTTCGAGACAGAGTTTCTCTGTGTAGCTTTGGAGCCTGTCCTGGAACTCACTCTGTAGACCAGGCTGGCCTCGAACTCACAGAGATCCGCCTGCCTCTGCCTCCTGAGTGCTGAGATCAAAGGTATGCGCCACCACAGCCCAAAAAGAATTTTTAGCTGAGTAAAATGATTTACTAGATACAGCTAAAGAATATTTAGTAAGACTGGAATGATGGCTCAGGGGATAAAAGCACTGGCTACTCTTCCAAAGTACCCATTTGGGTTTCCAGCACCACATGGCAGCTCACAACTGTCTGTAACTCCAGTTCCAAGGGATCTGATGCCCCTTTCTGGCCTCTGCAGAAACCAGGAACACACATGGTACATAGACATACATGCAGCAAAATATCCATACACACAAAATACACTTAAAAAAGAAAGCATGTAGTAGACAATTTCTAGCATTAAGTACCTATATTAGAAAAAATAAAATAAAAAGGGCCTTAGATCAAAGGCCTTAGCTTCTACTTTAAGAAATTAAAAAGAGGAAAATCAAGCTCAAGATAAGTACAAGAAAAGAAATAATAAAGAAATAATAGAGAGTTGAAACAAATTGGCAAAAAGAAAAATAATAAATACTGAAATGAAAAGTTAGCTCTTTGATAACTGTTAAGTCAGTCTAACTGTGAGGGAAAAAGATACAAATTACTAATATAAAAGTAAAATGCTATCATTACAGATTCTACTGTAATATAGAAGGCTCAGGATAATTTTATGCCAATAAATTTTCCAACTTGGATGAAGTTACAATGTGAAAGAAACATGTTACTTACAGTCCTTTTATTAGCAACAATGAAACTGCAGTTAGAGATTTGTCACAATGAGAAGTACAGAACCACATGGGATTACAGGCAAATTCTACCAAATGCTTAAGGAAGAAATAAAGCCAGCTGTCACTCATCCAACAAGACTGAAGAAGAAAGACTGCTTCCCAACTATTCTCTAACACTAGCATTACCCTTAAACCCAAAGAAATAAAACTCCCAAATCAGAAAAAACAAAAGCACAAGTTAGTATCTCTCATCATACATATAACAAAGTAATATATTTTGTCTGTTTCTTTTCTGGAGTTGAGGGCTGAACCCAGGGCCCTGCGCTTACTAGGTAAATACTCTACTACTGAACATAAATCCCCAATCCCTATTCTGTCTATTTTTGGTCTATTATGATACTGTATTGAAATTTCCATTTATGGTTGTTGACAGCATATAGGAATGCACACTTTTTTTTAGCTTTAGACATCAATAATGTGCCCTGCAACCTTACTAAACTTGTTTTCAAATTCCAGTGGAGTTTTACAAAGTGATCACATCATTTTCAAATAAAGGCAGCTTTACTTCTTTGTTAAATTGTCTTATTTTTTTTTTCTTGTCAGATTGCACTGACTAGAACTTTCAGTATGACTTGAGTAGATGTGACGAGAATGGGCAGCTTCAGATTTGGAAAGAAAGTATTTAGTCTTTCATATGAAGTACATTAGTTGTAAGTTTTTCAACAGATGTTTTTTATCAAAGTAAATAAATCCCTTTGTCTTTCCAATTTGTTGAAAAGCTTTTTAAAATTTTCTAACCAGGTGTTGGATTTTGCATTGTGGTCATGTAGCCTCACTCCCTCTCGAACTCTATTCCTTCTTTTGAAAGTTAAATCAATTCTATCCCTGGGGTACAACCCACTTGGTAATATTATGTTGCCCTCTTAATATGCTGTTTGATTCTCTTTGCTCAGAATGCTGATAGAGGTGTGGGTAGTAAAAACTGTGCTTATAATGTCTCAGGCGGAAATAACAACTCTATTGGGAACCCAATAGAGGCAATTCATATTATATTCTTGCAAACAATTTGTCTCTATTTTGTTCACGTCCTGAGACTTTGTGCAAGGCTAAATTTAAAAGACACCTCTTCTAGACTGGATCTACTCCTGATCTGTGGCTTTCCTTTGCAAGTAGTAATATTGGTACAATCACTTTGAAAAGCAGTTTAACGGCTTCTTTTAAGACTGAAATACGCACCTCTTATTTGGCAGGTACTTAGCCAAGAGAAAAGAAAATATATGCCCAATACTAATGCTTGAATACAATTTTCACTGGAAATTTATTTAAGACCAAGTCAATGCCTGTCTACAAAGCTTCAAAGGATGAGATGACTTTTAGGGGTTAAGGCTCCTTTAAGTTAGAGCCAATGCTCATCTCCCAATCTGAAAACCCTTACAGACTTAAGGACTGTACTAAGTCTACTTTGCTTGTATCCTAATACAAAGCCTAAATGACAAAACACCCATTTAAAATGTTTACTGGAAAGAAATTTTGTGACAGGTCCCATGTGTTCCAGGCTGGCCTGGAATTCCTCATGCAGCCAAGTGTTCTAGTTTCCTTTCTGTTGCTGTGATAAAGCATTCTGATCCCTTCTGAAGGGAAGAAATACTTTATTTCATCTTATACTTCCAGGTCACAGTCCACCATAAAGGGAAGTCAAGGGCAGGAGGTCAACGAGGATCCTAATGTCAGAACCATGGAGGAATGCAGCTAGCTGACTTGCTCTCTGGGTCACTCCCTGGCTCATGCTTAGCTAGCTTTTTATACAGCTTAGTACAACATGTCTGACAAACAGTGCCACTCACAATGGGTTGGGCCTTCTTAAATCAATTAATAATCAAGACAATTCTTCACAAATACACCCACATACCAAACTGATTCAGGCAAATCTTCAACTGAAGCTTCTCCTCTCAAAGAACTCCAGGCTGTGTCAAGATGACTAATTAAGGCTAAATGGAACATCAAGGATGACTTCTGGTCCTGTCTCTTCCTGAGTGCTGGGATCACAGGTGTGGACCATCACACAGTTTCTGTGGTGCTACAGATCAGCCCAGGGATGTATGTATACTGGGCAAGCAGTCTACCAAGTGAGCTACATCCCCAGCCTATTCACTGAGCAGTTTAAGCCTACTGTCGAGAAATACTTCTTAGGGAAAATAAGAAACAACAGAAAGCTCTTCCAGAAAAAAAAAAAAAAAATTTACTCATTGTTGATAATGAACTTGGATCTCCAAGAGCTCTGATGGGGACTTATGAAGAGATCAAAGTTATTTCCATACTTCCTATGGATAAACAGATCAAATGGATCTGGGCAAAGTAACTGTAAGTGTTCTGGGAAGATTACTGCGGGCAAATGCTATCAAGTAGTACCATGTGCCAAAAGTATACCTTTCATGAAAAGAAGAGTCAGTTAATGGTACCGTTATCTGATTGCAAGAAACTGTTAGCCAAGTACAGTAACTTGGGTATCTGCAGAAGATCAAGGCTTGTCTGGGCTACAGAAAGTTCTACTCCAGCCTAGACTACAAAATGAATGAGAGACCCTGTGTCAAAATAAAAATAAATTTAAAGAAGAAAAACTGCTGCTATAGCCACTCCAACATTCAGTAACCATTCACTCTGATAAGTAAGCAGCCATCAACACAAGGACAAGACTTTCCACTAACAAAAAGATTACAGTTTGTCAAAGGCTCAGATGATTGTCAACATTTCTTACTAATAAGGAATTTATTTGAGGCAGGTTCTAACTATGTCACCCTAGTTGGCCTAGAACTTGCACTGTAGAGCAGGCTGGCTTCCAATCACAGAGATCTTCCTGACTCTGCCTCCCCAGTGTTGGGCTTAAAGGCGTGCAACACCACACCATCTAGTAAAGTTGTTTGTTTGTTTTGTTTTGTTTTTTCGAGACAGGGTTTCTGTGTTGTTTTGGTGCCTGTCCTGGATCTTGCTCTGTAGACCAGGCTGGCCTCAAACTCACAGAGATCTGCCTGCCTCTGCCTCCCGAGTGCTGGGATTAAAGGTGTGCGCCACCACCACCTGGCCTAATAAAGTATTTTTACTGAAAGTGTATATATTATATATTTTTAGATACAATGTTATTACACATTTAATAGGCTATGCTATAGTATAAAGATAACTTTTACATGCACTGGGAATACAATTCATGTGACTATCTTTTGTGATATTTCCTTTATTGCAGTGGTTGGGAACCAAACCCATAATATCTCCAAAGTATGCTTGAATATAAGTCTAAAATATGCAACCAGTCCACTCAGAAAGCAAACCAGTGTTGCCTGGATTAGAGACAGAGGGTGCAGAAGGCTGCCGAGGGACATGACAAAAGTCCTGGGGATGACAGGTGCCCTAGTTAGGATTACTATCGCTATGACCTTGACCAAAAGCAAGTTGGAGAGAGAAGAGTTTATTAGGATTACACTTCCACAGCACAGTCTACCACTAAAGGAAGTCCGGACAAGAAGTCAAGTAGGGCTGGAATCTAGAGGCAGGAGCTGATGCTGAGGCCACAGAGGTTGCTGCTTACTTGCTTACTCAGCCTGCTTTCTTATAGAACCCAAGACTACCAAGCCCAGGGATGGCATCATCTACAATGGGCCAGGCCCTCCCCCATCAATCACTAATTAAGAAAATGCCCTACAGCTTGATCTCACGGAGGTATTTTCTCAATTGTGATTCCCTCCTTTCAGATGAGTCTAGCTTGTGTAAAGTTGACATAAAACTAGCCAGCACAACAGGTATGTTTACTGTCATGACACTGGTGGTGGTTTCATGTGTTACACATGTCAAAACATACCAACTTCTGGTGCTGGGGAGATGGCTCAATCAGTAAAGTGTCTGCCATACCAGCATGAAGGTCTGAGTTTGAATTCTCAGCACCCATGAAAAAGCCAGGTGCAGTGGCATGTGTCTGTAACCCCAGTACTAGCAAATACTTTTTCGAAAACTTATTTATTCTATTTTATGTGTCTCAGTGTTTTGTCTACATGTGCATATGTGCATAGGTTTCAGATACCCTGGAACTGGAGTGGTTGTGAGCCATCATATGGGTGCTGGGAACCCAATCCAAGTCCTCTGCAAGAGCAGATAGTGCTCTTAACTACTGAACCATCCCTCAGCCCCCAGACTCATACTTCTTGAATAAAGTAAAAACTCTGCTAAAAATTCTAGGCCTCTATCTATTTGTGGCAGACTGTAAGCTCTGGGGGGAATTAAAGTCTCCATTTTGTTAGATTAAATTTAAGGTCTAGACACCATACTATAAAACTAAAAGATCAGGCACTAGAATAGTAGGCATGGATGTTGTCAGTGTGGAGCTAATTCATCCGTATTCTGAGAGCTAACCACTAGCCACTCCCAGGAGAGAGAGCCACGGCCATGTTAAACAAGGATTTTCTCACAACTGCCTTCCCACATTTGCTAGTATTTTCTGAGCTACCACTATAAATCTCAGTTGAGTATTTCTCAAAGCGCATAAAAACCGTTTTTATGGTATGCCTGACCCTGCAGCACAACTGAAAGGTGTAACAGGGCAGAGGTGAGATATCTCATTATTGCAACCTGGGCACAGGGAATCTCTTTACACCGGGAAGATCAAGATTTAAAGGCATGTGAGGCAATGAACTTGGGAATGTGAGCTAGGTGATGTGGAAAAACCCAGCACAGGCACATACAGAGACGGCACTGACTTTAACTTATGCTGCTCTCAACCTAAGTTAGAGAATGAAAGGAAAAGAATGAAAATGCAAACTTAAAAGGTAAGCCTAAGATCACAGGTGTTTGGCTAGGATCTATAAATGTAAAGAACTTTTTTTTTTTTTTTTTGGTTTTGTTTTGTTGAGACGGGGTTTATTTTTGTAGCCCTGGCTGTTTTGAAACCTGTTCTGTAGACCAGGCTGGCCTTGAACTCACAGAGATCTGCCAGCCTCTGCCTCCCAAGTGCTGGGATTAAAGGCGTGCACCACCTTGCTTGCTTGCTTTTTCTTCCTTTTCTTTTCTTTTTTTCCACTTAAAAAAAAAGAGATTTTATTTATTTTTATTTTATGTGTATGGATGTTTAGTCTGCATGTTTGTCTGTGCACCACATTCACATGGTGCACACCAAGGTCAGAAGATGGCATTAGATCCCCTGCAACTGGAGTTTCAGATGGCTGTTAGCCATGTTGGTGCTGGGAATCAAACTGAACTACTTACCTAACTACTTAACTATTTAACTACTGAACCATCTCTCCAGCCCCGTTCATTACTTCTTAATTATTTTACTATGAACTATGCTATGGTGACCTGGGCTTTGAGAATGGTTACAACTGCAACATCATGGTAGCCATCAAGCATCCCTCCTCAACTCTGCTCTGTAATGGTTCATCTTGATCAATTTGACTGGACTGAGAACATTTAGGGGGACTGGTAAAACATTCTTTTGGTGTGCCTATGGTGAGTTTCCAGAGACCACTGACCAAAGAACTTTTCAAAAGGGAGTCAGATAAGAAGCATACTTCGAGGACATTCATATTTGTTACTGTCAGTAACTCCTGACTTTGTCATAAAAGCAAATCTGATGAAGCAGAGGGAGGTTTTCAATGATGAAATATAAACAGAGCCAAGCGAGTGACAACAGAAAAGAGCAGCATCAAATTCAAACCATGTGTTAGTTTGGACACTACAAGCAGCAGCATAAACCATATGAAATTCCTTCTTACTAGGATGGTTCTCTTTATTTGAGCTGACATCTTAGGTACCACTGATAGAACAGAATTGATGGCGTTAACTCCCTGCCTCCACTTAGATGTCCTTCTCCTCAGTCAGTTACCTCAAGTTTCTGCCTCCAGTTCTACATTTCTTCACCCCCTCTGAAACAGCTTACAGATGGAGCACTCCAGTAAAAAACAGCTCTTTAAGGTCATTCTCTGCGTAGGCAATGCTGTCCCAAAGGGACAAAGGATTAAGTATTAGAATAGTTTGTGATCCTCTAAAAGAGGAACAGTACATAAACAAAAATGCATTCTATCTGTGGACTAAAATCTTAGAGTGTGTTGGGGAAATGTCTAAAAAGGCTTTTTGGGAACATTGGAAAAAACGCTGAGGAACTGTGGGAGCATTTTCCTGACTTTACTGACTTGCTAACTGCTCCTTCCTTCTGGAAACTTTTCTTTCTCAGCCTTTGAATGTATTACTTCTGCTGGGTTTCCTCATACACCTTTCTGGACCCATCCTTCCCTGTCTGCTTTGCAAGCATATCTCCTTAAAGCTCTAGTAGGTGTTTTCCTTTTCTCATGATATTCTTTCACCCCATGTGACTTAATCTCTGGCTTCTGCTTCAGTTACCACCCACAGCCTCCTGTAACTCACAAAGCCACAGCACTGTCATAGATTATGTCCCTGAGATTCAAGTCTACCTGTGAATTTGACATCTCCATTGGATACCTCACAGGTATTTTCTCAGGGAAAGAATCCATAGCTTTGATCAGAATCCTCAGATAATAATAACCATCACAGAGTACTTTCAGAAAGGAGCATAAAATCCAAAATGATAGCACTACAAAGGTTGATAAGTAATCTGCTCTACATACAAGCTTCTATTTTCTAATGTCTTCAAAGCTTCTTATGCAAACATACCTTTACTGATACACAATAGAAACTAGAGGAGGTCAGGACAATGGTGTGACTACTATTACAACATTTCTCTGGTAATAATGAAAGGTATTCTGAAACCAATGTTAAATTTTCAATAAAAGAGGTAAGAATCCAAGAGCCTGCAAGTTGGTCTATAAATTCAATATACTGGGCATTTGCACAACTAAACAAGTAGATACTAATATTTAAACTTCTGAAGTATACTATAAAAAACAAACTGACATCATTATGAAACTGTATGTAAAATAATACAAAAATAATAATCTTCTAATTTAGCAAACAACTCAAAAACTTTGTGGTATTTTTGTTTTGTTTTATTTGAGACAGAGTTTCACTAGGTAGCTTGGCTGGCTTGAAACTCGATAGACTAGTCTGGCCTTAAACTCAGAGATCCGCCTGCCTCTGCCTCCCTAGTATTGGGATTAAAGGTGTGCAGTATCTTATTCTACAAAAACTCTCAGTCCTCTTCTATATGGTAAGGCCATACACATCACTAATCCTTTACAAAGTGAAACTAAAATAAAAACATACAACTAAAAATAGGGGTTATCTTTTGACTCCCTGGACCTTCTTCCTGTGCAATTACAGAAATTTGCCAACACTAATAACATGCTCAAATAAAAGGAATTCTTCTAAAATAGACAAACAGGTTTATTCGTAAGTGAAAGAGGGGCTCTGCTAGAAAAGTAACTTCTTAAGGAGATTAAGTCTGCCTCTTTGCCCCACAGGACTAAATCCTAAAACCTAAATCTAGCACAGTCTCAATCTTTGTCCATACTGTTTTCCTGTTCAACACTTTCCATGACTCCTATTCCCTGATTCTGAAAGTAGTATTCCTTAGCAATTAACTTAACAAAGGCTGGGGATATAGCTCAGTTAGTAGGATGCTTGCATGGCATAAACCCTGGGCTGGACAATCGGCAAGACAGCTCACACCTGGAATCCCAGCACTCAGGAGGGAAAAGCAGGAAGTCCAGAAGTTCAGGTTCATCCTTGGTTACAGAGACTTCTAGACCAAGCTGAACTATACAAGATCCCATCTCTAATGATAATGATAACAATGGGAAGAAGAATTTAACATTTCCTACTAGAATCTCTACTGGATATTTTTTCACATACCTAAAGCCCATATGCCCCGGTCTAAATGTATCCTCTACTCCTACCTCCTTCCTGGGAGATGTGTTTAACAGTACTTCATTCACTTGGTAGCACGAGCCACAGATTTTCTTAAATCCCCTCTTCAAACTGCCCTCTACTCTTTACCATCTTGGCCTTGTCACATGTGACAGGCCATGTTAAAGATTTCTAAAAATTAGGAGATGGAGCCACCAAATCTGGGATAAAGGCCCAGTTTTGCCACTGGTTAAATGTAATCTTATGGCCGGGCGGTGGTGGCACACGCCTTTAATCCCAGCACTCAGGAGGCAGAGGCAGGCGGATCTCTGTGAGTTCGAGGCCAGCCTGGTCTCCAAAGCGAGTTCCAGGAAAGGCGCAAAGCTACACAGAGAAACCCTGTCTCGATAAAACAAAAACAAAAACAAACAAACAAAAAAATGTAATCTTATGTTAGGCAGATCACTTAACCTTTCTAGGGCTCATTTTCTCATCTTTAAAAACAAAAAGGATAAAATCTACCTATCAAGTCATTGAAATGAGCAAATGAGCCAACACCTCTAAAGCGTTCGATGTCATACCTAACAGGGTATAAACATTCAATGACTGGCAGTCACTGCTACTGTGAAGAATGGCTGAATCAACCAAACCCAGTCATTTGTGTGATACAACTGATTCACAAGGGTTTAATACATCCTTTTAAATTAATTTCACTCTCTTCTTGTCTTATTTCAAAAACCTCCTAGCAGTTAGTCTTATCTATTCCCACAATACCTCTAATTGGGCTCCCAAGTGTTCTCAGTATAAAGTCCAACTTCCTCCTGACACACTAAGCTCTTTATGATCTTGTCTTTATGTCTTAAGGCTTACATCTTGCCATTTATTTAGCTCTGATCACATCAGAAACGTCATACTGCCTCACAAATCACCACTTTTGCAATGCCAGTCCTTTAGGCTACAATTCCCGTCTCCTCCTTCCCCATTCAAATTCCATCTTTATCTCATGCCAATCCTAGTAATTCTTCAATACCTAGGTTTAGGAAGTCTTCCCTTTCTGCCACGCAGGCTATCAGTTTCGGTTTAAAAACAGTTTCTGTGCTCCCACATATTCTTTTGACTAACACCTATTGAAAATGCACTATGTTTCACATTCTATGTCCAATTCATTTAGATAAGATACTACCTTATTTTAATCAACACAGAGCCTTTACAAAGATACATAATATTATCCTCATTTTATAAGGAGGTAGGAAGAAGAGCTGGGAGTGGATGCCTTGTAACTCTTAATACAAAGCATGATGGTGACCTATTTATTTATCTGTTCCCTATTTCTCAGCCAAATCTACCCTGTAGGTTTCTTGAAGACTCTATTGTGTTTATCATTTCTCATACCCCAAATCTAACACATCTAACAGTAAGTAGTAGCGCAATGAGCAGTTGCTAAATTCATGGAAACCATATCATTTAATTCTTATAAGCGGGTAAAGAGAAGCAGTTATCAATTCATGCTTATAAAGCCGATCCATGATTAGTTTAGAAACTGTTTTTTGCATCAAGTTAAAACACACAACCTCCATCAAAGAACAAATATTTAATTTCTTCAACAAACAGAAAGCAAAAAAAAATTTTTTTTAAACTATTTGTCAACAACAACATGATTTTAAGTCTTCTGATGCCACCTGCAAAACAATCAGTAACTTTCAAATTATTTTCTAAGGTCAAGAGTATAAATCTAGAACAATAAGAAGATTCTCCAGTAGAAAACAGTGATAAAAGCCTTAAGCAGATGTTTTTAAGGTCAGAAGTTTTGCTATATAAACATTCTCTACTGATTATGCCATGTGTCATAAGATTTAGGTTAGACATCAAGCCTACAGGGAGACATATTGGTTTCAGTTAAATGAATTTATTTAACTGAATAGTGAAGATATTCGGCCAGAAGGAAATTGCTCCTAAAGTCAACTAATGAAAAAGAAGAGAGAGGGAGAGATGGGGGGAGGGGGGAGATACAGGGTCTGTCAAAGTAACATGGTTCAAGTCTAGGATTCTAGCACTTAGGAGGCTGAGAAATTCAAGGCCATCTTTGGCTACTCAGGGATTTTGAGGATACCCTGGGCTACATAAGATTCTGTATCTTGAAAAACAAAACAGGATGGAGAGATGGGTCAGTGTTAAGAGCAGATATTACTCTTGTAGAAGACCAGAGTCCAGTTCCCAGCACCCACCCACATCAGGCAACTCACACCTTCCTGTAACTCCAGCTTCAGGTAATCCAATACCCCGTTGTGACTCTGAGAGCACCTGCACTCGGGTGCACAGGCTCACACACAGACACACAGGCTCAAATACAGACACAGAGGATCACACACAGGCACACATGCATATACATACTTAAAAATAAATCTCTAAAACAAAAAGCAATGAGGAGAAGGTAGTAAAGAACTATAACAAGGAGGAGGAAGGGGGTAAAGGGGAGAGGAGGGAACTGAGGGAGGAGGAGAAGAAATAACATAGGGGTTGGGGATGTAGCTCAGCAGTCAAGTGCTTGACCAGCAGGTGCAAGACTAGGCTCTAGGCCTGATCTACGGTATAGCAAAAATAATAATTACGTTGGGCATGATAGCTCAGAGCTGTACTTACTGCACTTAGGCAGGTGGAATCTGAGAGCAGTCTGGAGTGTACAGTGAGATTCCATCTCAAAAAGGCAAGGGCTAGGTGACCCCAGTGGAGCCCTCTGATTATGTGGTGCCTGAGCTGTAATCAGAACTGCCCCATTTGCTAAGCCCCTTGGTGTCCCTGGCCGAAACTCACTGTTACTATGTCCAGCTCCCTGTGCTCCCAAAATATCTCCATTCATCAGAAACAGGACTGATGACAGTCTTCTTTAGGGTGGCTAATTTAGTAGTCATGGTCCTCCAGCTCCCAATTATTTAAACTATATGCCACACTTTCATACAAAATTATACAACTTAATAGAGGGGTCATAAAAAATTGGCAACAGTGAAAGGTTTCTAAATACCTAATGATGAAAATTCAAAATTACAACATAACTTCCCCACAGCCTTCAATTTAGTGCCATTGAATGAAGTGCTTCAGCAGAGATTTGAGAATACTGTTTCGTTGCAAAACTGCAATGTTTTTCATAGAGTTTCCTGTTCTTAAAACAAAGACTTTCTGTATGTTCCTATATCATTCCTCAGGGTCTAATTATATCTTAAGACTGTATCACCTAGTAAGTTCCAAATTAGTAAATCTTTAGGCTGTATTGTGTTAGAATATTTTATTTTTAAAAACTGTTGTTAGATTTGCTAACTTAAGTTTCATTTTAAAACTATTAAATATAGGGGCTAGAGAGATGGCTCAGCAGTTAAGAGCACTGGTTGCTCTTCCAGAGGACCTGGGTTCGATTCCCAGCACCCACATGGCAGCTCACACCTGTGTATAACTGCAGTTCCAGAGCCTGACACCCTCACACAGACACACACGCAGGCAAAACACCAGTGAACATAACAACAACAGAAAACTATGAAATACATTTTGTCTTGGGATTAGCAAAAAATTTCTGGTAACATCTAACAAGGCCCTGGACATACTTCAGCCATTTTGTACTATGTATTTATTTAAAATGCATTCTCAGCATTAATGATTATCAAGTCAAAATATCAATTCTGAAAAATGTGGAAAATCTTCTATGCCCTGAAGGTCAAATATTCAGGTCAATGCTTAATTATTTATGTAAAACTAAATAAGTACATCCATTTTATTAGTATGAAAATTTCCTCTTTAATATGTGGCAAAAATTTATACCTAAGAAAATAAATATATTCTACTTATAAAACTGTGTACCCAGAGTTGCATAAAAATGGTTACTGAGAATAAAAAGTCTTGCCCAAGATGATTCCTGCTTCACGCCCAGCAATATAATTAACTTTTCGTCTTCTTTCTCCATCTGTCCTCTACTTATTAAACATTGTGGCAGCGAGAGACTCCTTACTGTAATTTTTATTAAATGCCAGACAAAATATTAAGTCTCATATATATTTCTCCATTTCATTCAATCATCACACTATTAGATAGGTATTATACCCATTTCAGAGGGCTGGGCAGATAGCTTGGTGCACAGAGTGCCTACAAGCAATAGGATCTGTGTAAAAGCCAAGTGTGGTAACCCCCAGCACCGGGAAATGGGAACATGAAGATCCAAGGAGCTAGCCTAGTCAAAACTTAAAACTCTAGGTTCAGTGAGGGACTCTGTCACAAAAATAAGGTGGAGAGTGAGAGAGGTAGACACTTGACATCACCCATCTCTGACCTCTATATGCCCTACCCACCCCCACAAAAAAATTTACAACTAAGACCATACTTAATGGTGAGAAACTGTAAGCTTCCTTTCTAAGATCAGAAACAACCAAGAATGGTCCTTCAACCATTTTCTCTCAACACTGCATCGGGAGTCTTGGCAAATGCAATCAGACAAGAAAAGGAAATAAAGGTTAGAGGCTAGGAAGGAAATGTCTTTGTTCAAAGATGATATATTCATCTACACAGAAATTCTGAAAGAATCACCAAAACCACTCTTGGAACTAATAATAACAGCAGGGTTATATAAAAAGTCATTTTCCTATATGTCAATAAGGAACAAGGAAAAGCAGAGTATAAAAAATTATATTTATGTTAGTAACAGAGAGAGAGAGAGAGAGAGAGAGAGAGAGAGAGAGAGAGAAACAGAGAGAGAGAGAGAAACAGAGAGAGAGAGAGAGAGAGAGAAACAGAGAGAGCGAGAGCGAGCGCACGCTGGAGAGAAGGCTCAGCAGTTAAGAGCATTCATTGGTCACTCTTCCAGAGGACCCTGCTTTGATTCCCAGCACTCACATGGTGGCTCACAACTGTCTGTAACTCCAGTTCCAGGGGACCTGATTCCCACTTTTGGCCTATGTAGGCAACAGTCATGCATGCATGTGGTACA
>CABHPR010154571.1:0-15992 GCA_902168415.1 Peromyscus melanophrys | reverse complement strand
AACACTGAGGCAAGGAAAAAGTCTCCATTGAATTCTGTACAATAAAGCAAGTACGATCAGGGCTGTTGAGCTTGCTCGGTAAGTAAAAGTGTTTGCCACCGAGCTGCATGACCTGAGCTTGACCACCAGGACCCACGTGGTGGAGGGAGAGAAAGGTTGTCCTATGACCTCTATGTATATGGAGTGCCAGTAAATACAGAGAGAGAGAGAGAGAGAGAGAGAGAGAGAGAGAGAGAGAGAGAGAAGAGAGAGAGTGTAGTGGGCATAAGTAAATTAATGTAATTTAAAATTCCAAGCATATAAAACTAATTTAGATTAGGACATTTTAAGGACAATGTTTACTCTAATGAGTTAATCTTTTTTCTTTTCTACCATGAATTAGTCTTTTTTCTTTTTTAAACAGGACTCGACTCTGACATCCTGTGGATTCCCTTAGGGTTTCTAGAGTGAAATAGCTATGGGTTAGAGCTATTAAAAAATCTAGATGTTAAAGAACATTGTATAGTTAAACTAAATTTGGGGATAACTCATGTTTTTTCAAAAAAAAGAAATCCAGGGATTGGCCATGAGAATGAATATGAACATATTGAGGCTCCCTCATAAATGTTGCCCAGGTTGTTAACCAGTGTTCCAATTACCTTTGAAAGGAAGACACTGTTCAGCCCATCAAAATTGGAAGCAAGTGCTTTAGACACATTCAGACAGAGGGGGCAGGATCCAGTCTTGTCTCTATCATTGTTCCCACCATTGTCCGGTTGGACTATGGAACAATCTGGAAAGAAACATTAGAATTTGAGCTCTGTTGGTTATTTTTCTCATTTCTGTGACATAACTTAAGGGGAGGGAGACCTAAGGTGGAGCAGTTTCAGAGGGCTTAGTCTATCATGTTGGGGAGGTGCAGGTCATGGTGGAGAAGCAGGTCATGGTGGCAGGAATGTGGGTGGAGGATTCAGCATCGTGACAGACCAGGAAGTGGACAGAGAGACAGGAAGAGGGCAAATGCATGCCAGCAGGTGACACCAGTAGCCTACTTCTTTCAGCCAGTCCCCACCGCCTAAGGTCCCACAGCCTCCACCAGTGTGCAGAACACAAACCTGGGCGGAGGATATTTCAAATTCAAGCCCTAACAGGCTCTGAGTGGGAACATGTAATGGGACCTGTTGCTGGAAAATTTCACCAATAGGGACCTGTAGAGATTTTCTCCATCAGTTGAATCAAAGAAGAATAATCACTGTAAAGACACATATACAGCATGAAGCAACGAAGAAACCATCTTCACACGTCTGGAATAGCTACCGCCATATAGTGATATTTGCATGAGATTATAAGATGCCAGAGTCAAAAACAAATAAATTATGGCAGTTCAGAAAACTGGAACACAACACAGAGTCCATAAGACATCACCCAGACTTCCCAGGGAAGGGGCATCAGAGTTGGCAATGGTTCACCCTTGAGTGCTCACGACTGATGGTGCACATGTCAAAAACTCATCTGAAAATGACTTCGACACAGTAGCAATCACCAATACGGACTTATTATTTTGTCTGAAGATTTAAGCAAGTACAAACCAGTCTCACAGCAGTTTTACTAAGTGTATGTTCCATACAGCAGATTGTCCTTGAATGTGCACATACACACACACACGTGCGCGCACACACACACACACACACACACACACAGAGAGAGAGAGAGAGAGAGAGAGAGAGAGAGAAAGAGAGAGAGAGAGATCTTTGCTGCTCTCACATCAGCCACATTATCTTCCTGTTACACATAAAGCCACATTCACCCCAGTGGCTAAAGGCTATAATATCATGGTGCTGTTATGAGCTCTTATTTTAAGTAAATCATCAGTGGAATTGCCCCCTTTGGGATCTTGTGTTAATAGTCCACATTTTTTGATTGAAAGAAATAATTTTAAAATTACCAGGAGCAAAGTTTATATTTGGATTTTAGATAATACGGCTAGCTGGACCAGCAAGACGTCTTCATGAGTAAGGGCAATGCTTTTGCCCATGACTCAGGTCATGATGCCAAGCCTGATGACCTGAGCTCAGTCCCTCAATTCCTCCCTCTGACCTGCACACTGGCATCATCATGTACATATGCTTGTGCATGCATACACATAAGTAAATAAGCACATAAATAAATGCTTCAAAGAAAAGAACATGCTGATAATATTTACAAGTTATTCACTCGCACATAGATATAGACACTTCACCCTGGGAAAGCCTAATTTGTAAAGTGAGAAATACTGGTAGAAAAAAAATGTTCTAGAATAATTGCTTTATTCTAGATTTAAAAAAAAAATATGCCCTCAAAAGAGCATATCTCCAAAGACTTGTTCCTAGCCCTAACTTCAAGCTCGTACTTTCCACTATTAACATTTACTGAACAAATGTAAGGGGAGATGTGATAACCACTCCTCTGTAGGAACATCTGTTGCTGAAGGAATGTTGGCAGCATGCATAAATGATGTCAGTCTGCCAGGTCAGGGATTACAATCTGCTTCATTCTCTGCCCTGGCAGCCATTGCTCAGGGAACCCTTGTTGAGAGGCAGGCAAGGCAGAGTTTGAAATGGGTTACTGTACATTCTCACTGGAGAATAAACAAGAGATTGGAAACGGAAGTTCTCATAAATTTGTACCTTAAATATTTATATTCAACATTTGCAAAATGTCAATTTATAAAAAAAATCTATAGAAAATAAGATACAACTCCAAAGAAAACCATTCCTAATCACGATGCTCATTGTCAACAAATATTTATTGAGATAACTAATTCCTTTGAGTTAAGGTGTCATCAAGCTCTTTAAGGACCAACACCTTCCACATTTTCCATAAGATCTTTATACTTTACCCATCTAGTTGACTAATTGGAATTTCACAAGATTTTTTAGTGACCTTCTACTCATCAGCTTTTACTGGGTTTTCAAATATTTGGTCAGCAAAAGATTTTACGTAAAATACTTAGGCTAGGGAACTCAACAACCAATTCTAACTTAGAAAACAATCTAGTTTTAATATTGATGGAAGGACACAGTACTTGGGTTTGGTTGTAACCTATCAAACAACAGCTGTAGAGAACCTAACTCCCTCAAAGTTAGGATTTGAAGATGAGAGAGACTTTGCTTCAAGCTAACTTAACCCAGCACTGAATGAAGGCTTGCTGAAATCAAGAGAAAATCAGTTCTAATGACCGAAAGCAACAAAGAAAGGCACAAACAACATGTCATTTATTATATCCTTAAGTATTACCTAGACTTGATATGCTCATTACAATCCAATCATGAACTTAACTATAGTCACCTATGCTGGGTCCGCACAAGACAGGCCCTGCCAACAGTCAGTCAAGGAAGGGGTAGGGGCTCGCAGGGCCTTACCTTTTACCTATGAACTATTGGCTTCTAATGGATTCTGGGAAAGGAGGAGTCTTTAGTTGTGTGCCCACTGCTGAACTCAATAGACTCCAAGGGACAACTTCAAACCCAAGGTCACATGTAGATGCAACCGTCTTTTTAAATAAGAAACACAGAGCCGATTGCAAAGATGAAAGCCCAAGAGGTCAGAGCAATAGCTAAGAGCTAAAAACCTTAGCCTTCACCGCCGCTGCTGTCCTCCTCAGCCAGAGAACTACTTCCTGTGTGTCTGTCTTCTTATAGACTTTCTGTTCTGCCTTCTCATTGGTTGTAAACCCAACCACATGACCTCCTCTTCGCTGCCCATCTATACAGACCTCCAGGTCTTCTATGGTTGGTATTGAGATAAAAAGCGTGTGTCTCCATGCTGGTGGTATCCTTGAACACACAGAGATCTGCCTGTCATGTGATCGGGATTAAGGGCATGTGTTACCACTGCCAGACTTCTGCTATTGCTTGCTATTAGCTCTGACCCCCAGGCAACTTCATTTATTAACATACAAATAAAATCACATTTCAGTACAAATAAAATATCACCATAGTCATATAGATGGCCTTGGTTAGTTTCAGTGGATCACAAAACAAAATCAATAGATATGAATGTGAAAGAGAGATGTGGTGGTATTGTATTCCCCAAAATATTGTGCACCCTAATAAATTTATCTGGGGTCAGAGAACAGACAACCACTAGATACAGAGGCTAGAAAATGGTGGCACTCACACCTTTAACCCTAGCATTCCAGAGGCAGAAATCCATCTGTTCAAGGATACAGCCAAGCATGGTGACTCATGCCTTCAATCCCAGAAAGCAAGCCTTTAATCCCAGGGAGTGGTGGTAGAAGGCAGAAAGGTATATAAGGCGTGAGGACCAGAAACTAGAGGCATTTGGCTGGTTAAGCTTTTGGCTGCTTAAGCATTCAGGCTTTCAAGAAGCAGTTCAGATGAGAGCCATTGGGATGAGGACATAGAAGCATCCAGTCTGAGGAAACAAGATCAGCTGAGAAGTTGGCCAGGTGAGGTTAGCTGTGGCTTGTTCTGGTTCTCTGATCTTCCAGTTCACCCCAATACCTGGCTCAGGTTTATTAATAAGACTCTTTAAGATTCATGCTACAGAGAGATTTGTGGGAAGGAGGAATAGAGGTGATAGGGATGGGAGATGTGAGATTGGCCAGTATGTACTACATATACATGGGAGAAAATGTCTAAGAGCTACTTTAATAAATAAAAATACAATTGTTTTCCAAGGTTACAAGTGGGTGGCATTAAGGAACAGAGGTGTACTGTGTAATCATTTCATTGTATTGCAACTGAGGAATCATTAAGCTTTAGCTGTGTGACATTTCACAAACTCAGATGACACAGTGGAAAACAGCCTGGTACCCAGACCAATGTGACACTATTTTGACACAAGGCCAGCCATTTAATTTTTTAGTTTCAGCAAAACTCTCATTGAGAATACAAAAGTTTATTTTAAGTATTCAGTTATGATGATCAGATAAGCAAATGAAGTGGGGCAGAAATACAGTCATATAGTAATCTCATGCAAATGAAAAGAATTTTGTAAAACTATAATATACCGTTCAGTTCCAATAGTGTCTCTTAGTTAATTTTTACATTCAGAGATGTGCTGTGATCAATTTCCCTCTCATCTTTTTATTCATTTGTTTGTTTGTTTTTACATCCTCTCCTCCCAGTCCCTTCCCCCACTACCCCACCACTCCTCCCTGTTTTTCTTCAGAAAAGAGCAGGCCTCCCGTGGATATCAGTGAGCCATGTTATGTCAAGTCGCAGTGAGACTAGGCACCTCCTCTTCTATTAAGACTGGACCAGGCAATCCAGTAGCAAGAATAGGTTCCCAAAGCAGACAACAGAGTCAGAGACAGCCTCTGCTCCCACCGTTAGGAGTCTCATGTGAAGACCAAGTTACACAAATGTAGCATATATGCAGAGGGCCCAGGTCAGTCCCATGCAGGCTCCCTGATTGTTGGTTCAGTCTCTGTGAACCCCAAAGAACCCAGGTTAGCTGGTTCTGTGGGTTTTCTTGTGGTGCCCTTGACCCCTCTGGCTCCTATGCTTCCTCCTCCTCTTCCACAGGATTCCCTGAGTTCTACCTAATGTTTGGCTGTGGGACTGCATCTTTTTCCATCAGTTACTGGGTGAAGCCTCTCCGATGGCAGTTGGGATAGCAACATACAATTAGGAATCATTACATTGACTTTTTTTTGCCATTTATGTTTGGTTTTATCCTAGGTCTCTGGGTTATCCTGCTTCTGGGTCCTGGCCCTCAGTGGTGAGCTCCTTTTCATGGTATGGACCAGTCATTGGTTGGTAACTCCCACAATGTCTGTGCCATCTTTACCCCAGCCCATCTTGCAGGCAGGACAAATTGTAGGTTGAAGGTTTTGTGGCTGGGTTAGTGTCCCAATCCCTCCACTGGAAGTCTTGCCTGGTTACAGGAGATGACCAGTCAGGCCCTGTTTTTTGAGACAGGGTTTCTCTGGCTATCCTGGCTGTCCTGGAACTCCCTCTGTAGACCAAATTGGCCTCAAACTGACAGAGATCCACCTGCCTCTACCTCCCAAGTGCTGGGATTAAAGGCATGCACCACTGATGCCCGGCTTCCCTCTCATCCTTTGAGAAGTCAAATGTGTAGGGCATTTCCGTGAGTCTGCTCTGCTCTATAATGAGCCTTGTCCACTCACGGGTATACTGGAGTCATCTCTCCTCTAGCTCTTACTCACATGGTTAGAGGAAAGCTGATGTGACTACAGCAGTTCCTCTCCCCAAGGCCCAAGTAGCTACTACCAAGATGGAGACAAACTCCACAATGTCTGAACACACACACACACACACACACACACACACACACACACACACACACACACAGTTTGATAAGAAATGCCCACACAACCAGAAACATGGGAACACAGGAAAATCTGGTTGCACAGCAAGGGAGTGGTGTCCTCTTCCTCCAGGCAAATCCAAATGTGTGTCTGTTTATGACTGAACTGTCCGGAAGGGTTAGTAAGCTCTTGTGTCAAGGAGCCCTCAAAGTGACCATTTACACTACCTTCCCAGGCCCAAAGATTGGGACAAGAAGTCACGGGACCCGTGAGTAGAAACTTTAGAGCTGTGTTGTTTTTATTTCTGGTTTCTTCTTCTTGCTTTTCTAGGAGTGAGGTATTAAAATCTGTCCTCTAGTTCATGGCCATGAGCCTTCCTCTGAATGTAAACAGCACCAAGTACAGAAAATGACAGCCGCACTTGAATGCCAAACAAACACAAGATGACAAGCACAGATTTTTGGCTTCATATTAAAGCTTGGTTTTTTCAACAAAGCCTTTTGTTGGCTCCTAAGACAATGGTCCCACTGTTTCTGAGCCAGATCCCTGTGACCCTGGGCTGAGCCTCCCTTTCCACAACCCAAAAGAGATCATCGTACACATAGAGCTAGTGTCCTCTTTGGTTTGAAAGCCAGCCATCACTTCCCTCCCGGCCTGCTGCTGCAGAGGGTTTCTTTACTGATACTAAGAGCTGTGCTGTATGAAACTGGGACTTTGCAGACCAGCCCAGGGTGATGAGCTATGTGCTTGGTGGTTTCTGCCGGGGCAAGAAACGGTAGCTTCTTTGTGGTCTCTGCACTGTCTCTGTTGGAGGGAGCCAAGGATTCTTCAATGTAGATTTCAGTTTTAATTGGTTTTCTTGGTTTGGTTCCATATCACTCGGTAGTATCAATAACTGGCTTCACTAGATAGAACCTATGGGCATCTTACTCTTTTGCAGTCCACAGTTAAGCGGATGAGTATCCCTGAGTAGCCCTAGCATGCACACACATGAGAAGCTCAGCATAGACAGATGATGGGTGGTCTTCTTTGTCACAGTGACGGCTAATCATGGTTGACAACTTGACATGTGGGAAGAGGGAACCTCAGCTGAGGAATTGTCTCCAACAGATTGACCCATTAGCATGTCAGTGGTGCATTTTCTTAATGATTGATGTGGGAGGGTCTGGTCCACTGTATTACTGTGTTCCTATCACTTAATATTTGTGATAATAAACACTTGGGGGTGGAAACAGCTCAGAGGCTAAAGGCACATGATGCTCTTGCAGAGGAGCAGAGTTTTGGTTTTTAGCACCCATCCCAGGCAGCTCACAACTGCCTGAAACTCCAGCCCCAGAGATCTAACAGCTGCAGTCACATGTAGACATATACACATATGCACATATACATACATACATAGAGACATATACACACGAAAAAATAAAAATAATAAAAGTAATTCTTAAAAAAAAAAAAGAACTAGTGAACATCACACTCAGCCAATGCCACAATGACACTGTATATATAAAGAAAATGATGAACCAGACATGGTGGCTCATGCCTTTAATCACAGCACTCAGGAGGCAGAGACAGGCAGATCTCTGTGAGTCCTAGGCCATCCTGCTTTACATATTGAGTTCCAGGCCAGCCAGGACTACATGGAAGACTCTGTTTAGGGGGGCAGGGAAGCAGGGGAGAAAAAAAAAAGAAAGTGGTGGTCACCAGTACCTGTCACTCTCCCACTTCTGCAGCTCTGAAGTCCACAGCAGACCCCTTGTCAGCCTTCATCCTCAAAACCGTCCTGACAAGAGATGACTGTCATTTCTGTCTTATATCTGAAAAAACTGAGTGAGAAAATTGGATGAGTTAGCAGTGGCCATGCAAATAATAATGGCATACAAGAATTTGATTCCTGGTATCCTGACTGTGACTCGGGTGGAACACGCCAGATGAGATGGAAATATAAATAACACAGTGTTCAGGAGATACACTATGTTGTCTTGTTGATGCTTAAGAAAGAATCCATTTACTCTTCAAGTACAATGAGCTATTTTCTAAGAAGCTTAGCTCCTCAGTCACAACATCATGGCTTGGTCACTGAGAATTATCCAAAGAAGTCATCCCCACTATGGTTCCATTCATTCGTTCATTCATTCATTCATCCACCTATCCACGAATCTTTTAACATATTTATCTACTTACTTATTTTAGGAATAATAATTTTCCTTCCTTGCTTATACTCTCAGCCCTGGCATCATCCTTTGTAAACAATCAGAGAGGAGGGAATTAGACTACAGCCCACGTCTTGTATTTATTGAAAAGGATCATCAATAAAAGCGAATGTGGCAAGTAGCATAGTTGGTTTCAATGCAACATGTTCTTCCCCTTCCTGTAGCTCCATTTCAATTTCAATCCCTCTGAAGAAGAGATAATTGCTCTACCACTGCTTCCACATTTGTGGCAGAAGAGAATTCAATTCACAAATGCAAAGAGTTTTTGCAGCCTCGTTATAACGAATTAAAAAGAAACAGCATTGTGCACGAGTAAAATTCAATTCAGTACATCTTCATCTTCAAATAAGAGGCTTGATGAGGTGCTCATTCCCCATCCGAAGTTTGTAATATCCGGGGTGAAGCTCATAGAAAGGGGTAGAAAAGAGAAGCTGGTGGTATGAGGTTTGCACTCTGCCAGTGTGCTCTACCTGAGATGAGCAAAGTAGAACTGAACTCTGTATGGTAGAGTGCAGACGAGCGAGTTTCTACATGAGCACGGTGAGCTATGGACCAGAAGCTCCAACAACAGCCAGATTCTTGTGCGCACATTTGTGATGATCAGCCTTGATGGCCAGCTAGGTCATTCGACCACTGTTTTCAACATCCGTGACACACTGACTCATTTCACAAATGTTTGGAAAACGTTGCAGCTGACTCACATTGGATCAAAAAGAAACTGCATTCTACATGAGAATCACCCAGGGGATACATCTATGGGTGCTTCTAGAGAGGTTTGCCTGAGGTGGGAAGAGCCACCCTGAGTGTGAGAGACATCATCACCACACGGGCTGGGAACTCAGGGTGAATAATAAAAAGGAGAAATGAAACTGAGCATCTGTATTCGAGGCTCAGTGTGATCACATCCCTGCTGCCGCGACTTCCCGACATGAGGGGCTGTACCCACAAACTGAGCCTAAAGCCACTGCCTTATTTAAGGTGCTTTGTGTGGCATTTTGTCAGGCAACAACAACAACAAAAAAATCAACTAACACGTTTAAAAAGCATCCTAAGTATTGTTCTTCTCCTAGTATTTTCTGAGCAAAAGAAAATACCAAACCCGAACAGCATAGCAGGAGCTGAGATCCTGTAGATCCAGCTGTACTCTGAGACCTGAGCAATAATTTGCAGAAAAGTTGTCACAAAGCAGAGTTTGAGTCCCTTAGGAAGGTGTTTTAAGGATCTGGAGAAATGGCCCCAGGGTTAAAGTGCTTTCGGCATAAGCATGAGGACCAGAGTTTGGACCCCCAAACTCACATAAATGCCAAGTGGGAGAGGCTGCTCCCCTATGATTCCAGCCTGCCCCTGAAAGCAAAGACAGGAGATCCCCAGAGCAAGCTTGCTAGGAGACGACTCATATCAGCTAGCTCTCCATTCACCTGAAAGACCCGGCCTCAGTGAATAAAGTGGAAATGCAACTGAAGAAGGCTCCTGACATGAACCTCAGGCCTCCACAGCTACTCACACTCATGTGTGCATGTCTGCACACACACATGTGCTAGGATCACACACACACACACACACACACATCAGAGACAAAAGGGAAAGAAGGAGTTTTAATACAATCTTAAGTACAGACATTAAGGGAGAAGGGTGCTTAGGAAAAGGATTACACAGGAGACACTCTTTAAAAAAACGCAACTGAGGAAAGAAATGGTTCATCATAATCCAAGGCCAAGTCCAACATGGCAGGGAAGGAAAGGCGGTAGGAGATTGAAGCAGATGGTCACATCGGATCTACAGTCAGAAGACAGCAATGAATCCAAGGTCCCTGCTCAGGTCCTCCTCACCATTTACACAGTCCAGGACCCGGTCAGGGAATGGCTCCACCCACAGTGGGCCAACCGTTCCACATCAACCATGGTAATCAGAATATGCTAGCGCATACATCTTGCTCAGAGGCTTTTCTCCCAGGTGATTCTAGATTTTTTTTTTGTCAGATTAACAACATGACCGTGCCAACATCCTAGTGTGGACATAACGCTCATCAAGAGAGTCACACTAGAGTCATCACGGTAGCCACATGAATGATTCTGGGGGCCTCTGAAGTTCCATCTCAAAGCGTTTTTAGGGAACTGTCTCTTCTGGCAAATGAGCCTAGGATAGTTTCTGATGTCCATGGATAGCATTACAACCCGAGAATGCACCACCGAGGGTCATAAGGGTTGCACAGGCAGTTAGCCTGCCATTTACTGCCAACACGGTTACATCCTATCTGTGAGAGCCTCAGAAGTCACAGGTTTGCATCTGAACAGGAGAAAAGCCAAGCTTGGGGTTACACAGGATAGATCTTAAGCATGACTCATTGCCGTGCGATGTTTAAAAGGAAGACTGTGTGCTGACGACCTTCACGGAACAGGTTGATTGTGACAGGATCCTTCAGGCTTCAGCCGGATTCCAGAGTGGGGGCTCCCTTTCCATGCTTGTGTCCCCTTACCGTTCTCCTTTCTAGCCTGCCTCAGAAAGACATGATGTGTCTTTTCAAAAGTTGTTCTTGCTGATCTCACACCTTCTTTTTACATTTTTTTTTTTTTTTTTTTTTTTGGTTTTTCGAGACAGGGTTTCTCTGTGTAGCTTTGCGCCTTTCCTGGAGCTCACTTGGTAGCCCAGGCTGGCCTCGAACTCACAGAGATCCACCTGCCTCTGCCTCCCGAGTGCCGGGATTAAAGGCGTGCGCCACCAACGCCCGGCTTCTTTTTACATTTTTAATAACAGCAATGCCACAGAATAAAATCAGGGCCCCACACAAATAACAATTTTTTCACAGCCACCCAGCTTTTTAAGTAAACTTAGTTGTAAATAGTTTCCAAAACCAAGGAAGAGGGAGGGGATCAGATTTTTTAAAAAATTATTAAATAAAGAGAGCAAAATTGCTAACGTTCTGGGCTTGTGTTTAATCCTTGTGCCTCCAGTACCTTCCTATTATCTCTGTTTTTCACTTAGAAATTCCCTTTTGAAGCCCCGTCCTTCTCTCCCCTTGGGCTCCACCCTGTTTTAGCCCAGAAGCCCAATCTGTCACTACAAATCTTTGAAGTTCGCCTGTGTACAAGCTCTGCGGCACTCTACCAAGAATCGGGCTTAATGAACTTTAACGCAAAGAATTTGGAGAAGCTGATGAAGCGGGGTAAGGGGTCCCCTTTAGTTAAATAAAACAGAAGAAAACTTCCTTTGCTGTAGCCCTGAGAAAGGAAGTTAAGCAGATTAAGACCATGATCTTTTGATTACATTTCTGTCCCTAGCCCCCAGCACAGCAACATCCAAGCTTCAAAATCTCTCCTGCTACCTGATTTAGCTCTTTGTAGTCTGTCTGGCACGGGCTGCTGCTTCTGCCAGTTTCCTAGAGCTTCGACTACCACAGAAAGCATCCCTTTGATCGCTGTTTGACTTTCGATTCAGCTACCAGCTGGATGCGCACGTCCACAATTCCAGCTTGGCTTTTCCGCTGTCTAGGCTCATCACACTGCCCAGAGAAAGAGTGAAAATGTCAGAGCAAATCTGGGTTCCGTTTGCAGCAGAGAAAGTGCTTTCTGCCATGTGTCCACGGAATCCAGAAAAAAATGTCCCCACTGGAGAATACATGCACACACACACACACACACACACACACACACACACACACACACACATACACACACAAGACAAAGAGGAGAACAGTTGAAGGAGAATTAAGAGCCCTTGGGAGTTTCTGCAAGGAAAGGCCTGGAGCTCTGACCTTGGTCTTCAGCAGTGACTCAAGTCCTGACCCTATTCTGTTTATACCGGTGTCTTCCATCTGAGAACTTGCATCACCCAGTTGTTTTGATTCACACTTTTGGCCTTCACATCTCAAATTTAAAACATGTCCTCCCTTTCTTCGTTCACAGTTTCTGTCACTAGACACAAGAATGTTTTGCATCCGGTCACCAAGATGTATGTGGCTTTCTCCCTGTACACCAATCAATCATGGGTCCTATCATTTAATCTCATGCCCAGAGATGGATTCAGACCCTAAAGCTGTGGACCTAGTCTGATAAGACTTCCTCCAGTTCAGGTGTCAATCATGAGCAATGATTTTTTCATCTATGTTTCTGTCAGCTGATTATACATGGGGGGTTCCCATGTCCCCTCCTGAGACCTCCCAGTTATTGTCAAGGATATATAACAAATGATATGAATGAATACCCAAATGTCATCAGGTAAGGCATTTGGGAAGAGATCACCTACTCCCATACTGTCTCTGGTCATCACTCTTTAGGAATCTATGTGTCCATCCATCATCATATCGTCAAAGACGTGATCTTCTGGGGCCTTACAGAGGCTTAAGTTATAGAGCCGTGATGGATTATAGTGCCTATCACTGGTAGTCAGTTCAGTCTTTACCCCTAACCCTTCTCTAGGTTGGAAGATGGAGCTGAAACTTCCAGCTTTCTAATCACACAGCTGGTTTCCCTGGCAACCGGACAGATCCTAGGGTTCCAGAGACATGCACCAAGAATCTGTTCATTAAAGCCAGAGAAGATGCTCCTGTCGACCAGAAAATTCCAGGATTTAGGGACTGTGTGTTGGACATTCCTATCACTGGACAAATCCTTAAGTCTTAGGAGCTCTCTGTCAGAAACTGGGACCAAAGAACAAACATTACAACAAGGATTCTGCTGGTGCCCCATTGTCAAGGTTGTTAGCAGCTAGGAACCTTAGAACTAAGGAGTGACTGGAGATACATTTATTTGGTTGGTTGTTGTTTGGTTTTGTGCTTCTGTTTTTGAAGCAGGAACTTAATCTGAAGCCCACATTAGCCTGAAACTCAAGATTTGTCTGCCTCTGCCTCTGGAGTACCAGGGTTATGACCGTGCACCACACAACCAGCTGATACAGCTGACTGCATTATGCTATCCCAACTTTATTATGACTTCTCTTGGGCTTTGGAATCTAAACCTTCCTTACCATCTTAGCTTGTCCCCTAGCTCCATTTCAACTCCATATTTTCATTCCTAATCCCAGGCCTAATTGCACCAGGGCCCAGCATTCTCTACAGCTATTTCCCCAAACCTCCATGGAGCCATGCATAATTGCTAACACACACAACCCTCTGAACACAGTGGAGAGGTTTGCCTCGCACCACAAAGCAAGGGGTTATACTCAAAAGAGCCTTCAGCCCCCAGAGGAATGAGGAGTCCAGGAGAAGCCACCAGCCTGTCTCCACGCCTGATAGGAAAAAAGGATTCCTTCCCAACAGAATGCCCCAGGGCAGTGTTTGCTTCCCCGTAGTACCTGTGTCCTCACCTCTCCCCTGTGCTGTGGAGACCTTGCCAATTCACCAAATGTACCATGGCAAGCTCACTGGGAGGTTTTGCCAGTTAGTCAGAAAACGTCCAGCTTGTTTCCTGAGGTCAGAGAGCTACTGCACACAACGGAGATCCAGGTTGCAGAAAAGAAGTGAGGATACAAAGAGAGAGAGCATTTTCTTTCTTTTTTTTTAAACATAATTTTTTATTGATTATTTGGGAATTTCACATAATGCAAGAGTCCTCCTGGGTCCACCCCACCCTTGTGACCTCCTCCAAAAAACGAAGGAGAAGGAGGAGGAGAAGAAGAAGAAGAAGAGAAGATATATATATATATATATATATATGTGTGTGTGTATATATATCATATCATATCATATCATATCATATCATATCATATCATATATACATATACCAAGACCAATTTGTATTGCCTGTTGCTTATTCACTGGACCATGGTCAAACTCCCAGTGACCAGCTCCTTAAAGAAAACCAAGTCCTTCCCCACCTGCATCCCTGCAAGAAGCCATCAGCTATGAAAAGCTACATTTCAGCATCCCTATCACAATGTTTAAGAGTTCTCCTCAATGGCTTCCTGTCTAGATTGTTTCAGTGTCTGTGTGTGTGTGTGTGTATGTGTGTGTGTGTATGTGTGTGTGTGTGTCTTCTATGTTTCTCATTCTCAACTGTAAGTCTGCAGTTATCAACACCACTGCAAAAGAAACTTCCTTGCCCTTTATAGTCAGTGGCAGCATGGACTTCCACATGGCTTCTGGTGCCAGCACAGTCCGCTGATTTCAACATGGTCTCCAGTGGCAGCACAGATCATGGACATCAACACAGTCCTCAGCCGCAGCATGGACCATGGACACCATCATGGCCCTCAGTGGCAGCACAGGCCACGGAACACTAAAATGGCCCACAGTAGCAGCATGGACCACAGACATCAACATGACCTCCAGCAGTAGCACAGACCAAGGATGTCCACCTGACCTCCAGCAGGAGCATGGACCACGGACATCAACATAGCCTCAGGTGGCAGCATGGTCCACGGACATCAACATGGCCTTAGGCAGCAGCCCAGGCCACAGACATCCATTTGACCTCTGGAGGTAAAACAGACCCTGGACACCAACATGGCTTCCAGCAGCATCATGGACCAGCAATAGATGCCACAGACACCTCCGGGGCCCATGGCCTCCAGGGGCAGCACAGACCATAGAGGCCTTTCTAGGAGGCCCAATCCCGAAAAGGAACTGTTCTCCATCTCAGACATCCCGTCATTGTTCGGAGCCAGGGTGATTGTGTGTGTGGCTGGGCAGAGGCAGAGCCTGTGCGAGCTCCAGGCTGCTGCACCCCACCCTGCCAGCCCTCCTTGGCAACAACATGTTCCCTCCTCCTCCGCAGCCTTCTTGCACACCTGTCACCACCGTAGAGTCTCTAGTTTCTCCCCTCTCCACCAAGCCTGCACCACTCTGCTCTTTCATCTTTCCCACCTCTCTATTACAATATTTGTTCGTCAAAGTGGCATTGCAAACAGCAGTGTGTCACACAGTATTTCTCCCCCCAAACAGCTTTATATGCAAATACTCACTACAACAAGTCCTTGGTCTGGTTCAAGGTCTCTGGTTTCTGAAGCACCGTAACTACTGGACCATCACCGAGACTCTCTTGGATATCTGCTGCTGCCCAGAGTCAGGAGGATCTTGTGACTAGGAAGGGCATCCAGGGGCAGGATCCGAGCAAGCTTCAGGCCACTGCACACCTCGATGCCAGCTGTGCAAGGCTCACTGGGCACAACCTTGTGCTGGTAGCCTGTGGGTAGTGCCGAAGCCCTGCTCTCCACTCCTCCCAGCAAGGCGAGCAGCAGCAAGGACGGCAGAGGGGCCCACACACCTCCCTGCCCTTGCTGCGGGCTGCCCCATGGCTCACCGTGCATGGGTGCTTGCAGCCTGCAGGCAGTGTTCTCCCTCTCCAACCAGGGCAAGCAGCGGCTGCTCCATGCTGAGGGCCAGCCCTGTTCAGTAATGCCACGGTCTTTGCTCTGTCTTTCCTTCCAGTTTCATGCATCCACTTTTTAAAAGCATCTTCCCATATGGTCTGCCTTTTTTTAAGCTGCTCCAAAGATACTGCAGGCTCTGCAGACTCCTCCACCACTTCATGTCCCCTCAGAGCCTCTATGGGTCTCTCAGGCTCCTTGGAGCTGCTCTGGGGTCCCCC
>CABHPR010154570.1:0-18617 GCA_902168415.1 Peromyscus melanophrys | reverse complement strand
CTCACATATTAGTGGTGGAGATGCAAAAACAACACAACAAAATCTGTTCAACCACTTTGGAGAATGTTGACAATGTCTTGAAAGTTAAGCATATACTTTACACAATCCTGCAATCTCATACCTGGGTATTCACCCAAGAAAAGGGAAAAGACATGCTCATAAATAGACTTGTACTTGAACTCTCACAGCAGTATTAGTCATAATAGCCTAAAACAATAACTCAAATATTGCTCAACTGATTAGTTGGACAATGCAGTATAAATCAGGAAATGAATCTCAAAAATATTATACTCACTGGAAGAGATAAAACAGAAAAGAACCCATACTGTATGATTCCATTTATATAAAATGCCAAGCAAGGCAAGGCTATGCTTTCAGGAAATCAGTGGTTCCTAGAGGCTGAGGGTAAGGGCAGAGACTGACTACTGGCAAATGAAACCTTCTCAATCATGATTGTGGTGATTGTTATTATGTTAGCAAAATTTACTGCCTTGTATTTTTTAACACATGAGTTTATTATACATGTTATAATAAGTCTGGTTTTCTTAAAGCAAGTGATAGCTTTCATCGTGTTCATAGGTGCTGTGAAGGCTGCTGGGGGAAATTGTTGTCAACAGTCTTTCTTAGCAGTAGACCGTGCATGCTCTACTACTGACCTGCTAGGCAAGATGTGCCCACCGGTGTATTTGTTGCATGACTGTCATGGTAGTAACAAGGTCTCATTGTACTTGAAGCTTGCTCCACAAGAGGAAATTCACATATGGTACCCAGTCAGAAGCTTGTCCGGGAAGGTCATAGACCATAGTGGGTGACTGCACAGTTTTGCTAAATGAACAGGATGTACCCGTCAAATTGCCTTCTAAATATTTATGTTGCTGCTGTCATCTTTGGTTAGAAAAGCTTCTTTTTCAAGTAGGTATCAGTTACAGCAGAGACTCAAGTGATTTATGTTGAGAATAAATGACCCTTGAGTGCTCAGTCCTAAGCTGGACAATTATATCATCCCCTCCCAAGCTCAAGGAATGTCAAAGAAGAGGGAGCAGAAAGAACGTAAGAGATAAAGGGGGAGTGCTGTAGAAAGTTGTCATCTGGGCAAGAGTGGGCCTTATACCCTTGGACTCTTAGCATTTATGATTACTCACAGGAGATCTGGACAAGTAGGGGGCCTGTTGACCTTCCATCACAGATGGAGAAAGTCTACTGAGGCCTACTATCCCGAGAGGGTCTAAGACAGCTAACGGTCGACAGTGAAGGAAGAGAAGAAATTTTCTTCAGTGATGTAGCCACTAGTAAATTGCCTGTGCTCCTGTAAATAGGCCTAACTCAAGTCATTGGATCACACATACCCACAGCCATGAAGGTACAAGGGGGACTAGTTGGGAAGAGGTTTAGTTGGAGTGGGAGGGGACAAGATAGAGTAATGAGGTTTATGTGATCAAAATATATACATGTCGGGAAATATCATAATGAAATCCATTATTATCTAGAACTAATATATGCTGTTAAAATATTTAAAAAGAAGCTGGGTGGTGGAGGCGCACACCTTTAATCCCAGCACTCAGGAGGCAGAGATAGGTGGATCTCTGTGAGTTCGAGGCCAGCCTGGTCTACAGAGCCAGATCCAGGAAAGGCACAAAGCTACACAGAGAAACCCTGTCTTGAAAAACCAAAAAAAAAAAAATTTAAAAAGAAAAAAGCAAGGTAGTAATTTAAAATGACATTCACAACAGTGATTATCTTTGGAAGGTTATAGGGAGATGAAATCTGATGGGTAAATATAAGAACATTGGATATTGGTAATTTTTCTATATTTTAAATTAAAATGTAAAATAATGGGAGAACTGAGTTAATTGGAGATAGCTTTTGAGTTAGGGTTGGGGGCTTGTGTCCACTTCTCCTCCTCCCAGATCCTTTCCACCTCCTTCCAACTTCATGCCTTCTTTCTCTCTCTCTCTCTTAAAAAAACAAACTGGCAAATAAAAAAAAGACAGATAACAAGGATAAAACAAAATGAACAAAGTAACAAGCGACAAGAAAAGAAAGAGCATAAGAAGTACATCGATACACAGGTGCATGCATGTGTGCTCACTCGTGTATACACACATATATGCACAAAATGCTCAAATAAATCAATATAGGACAAAAAGAATCTGCACAAACATCTTTGAGTTTACCTCATGTTGGCCGTCTACTCATGGACACAGGACTCATGGACACCCTTAAGTGTGGTTTGTATATCCATTTAGAGGCCCTTGGAAAAACTAATGTTTTGTTTGTGCGCAGTTGCTAATTGGAGATAGCTTTTGAGTTAGGGATGGGGGCTTGTGTCCACTTCCCCATCTCAGCCCCGGGACCTCATCTGGTTTGGATCTGTGTATGCCCTGTGCATGCTGCCACAGTGTTTGTCAGTTCATACGTGCATCAGTCCTGTTGTGTACAGAAGGCCTCTCTTCATCCCCTCTGGCTCTTAGAATCTTCTACCTCCTTTTCCACAAAGTTCTCAGAGCCCTGAGAGGAGGGATTTGATGAAGACATCCCAGTTAGGACTGAGCGTTCCAAGGTCTATCACTGTGGGCACACTGTCCAATTGTGAGTCTCTGTATTAGTTCCCATCTGTTGTAGGAGGGAGCTTCTCTGATGATGACCGAGTGAGACACTGATCTATGGGTAGAGTGGAATGTCATTAGAAGTCATCTTATTGCCGTGTGCCTTCAACAGGACAATAACAATAGTATTAGGTTTTCCCCTAGGCCCATGACCTTTATAGTCTCAGATTCTTGACCACCAGAGCAGTGTCAGGCATGGGTTCCAACTCATGGAGCGGGCCTCAAATCTAATCAGGCAGTGGCTGGTGACTCCCACCACATTTGTGTCGCTACTGTACCAGCATATGATGCCGGCAGGACACCATTGTAGACCAAAGGGTTTGCAGCAAGGTTGGTGTTTACCTTTCTCCTCCAGTAAGGGGTGGAGTCTCTAGTAAAGCACCAGCTCAATGTCTCAATTTTCAATGAGATATGTAAGAGTGTTCTTCAGCAATAAGGCCTTACCATCGGTTTGTGGAGAGTAATCAGTAGCCCTGGCAATAGCCTGAGTTGTTTGGGGGTTTCCACGGAGTCTTTTTGGCCAATAACTCAATTAGATGTAACCGATTCCTGGCACTGGAGGTTTTACTTGGTGTCGAGAGATGTCTAGTTTGGGCTGTGTCTCCCTGTTATTTGATGATTCCGTTTAGATTTCTTTTATATATGTATATATTTTAAGAAGCTTCTACTATAGTGGGTTTCTGTATGACCTCTCAGATTGCCCCTAGTGTTAGCTGCCCCTCCCCATTTTCCCTCCCTTACTTACTCCCCTCTTCTCTCCTCCTCTTCATTTAGCCTCCTATTCATGTCTGTCTATACTGTTTCTCCTTTCTTGGGAGACCCTTCTGTTTCTTCTAGTTCCTTACTCTATACCTAACTTCTGTGATTAGGATATCAAAGACTTAGAAGTTAACACACACATATAAGAGAAAACATACAATATTTGTCTTTTGGGGTCTAGGTTACCTCATTTTTTTTCTAGTTATATCCATTTACCTGTGATTTACACAATTTCATTCTTTAATAGCTGAATAATATTCCATTGTGTAAATGTACCACACATTGTGTAAATGTATCACATTTTTATCACCCATTCCTCTGTTTCTAGGCTGTTTCCAATTTCTGGCTATTATAAATAGATCCGCAATGAACATGGATAATCAAGTATCCCTGTAGGATGATGTAGAGTCCTCTGGGTGTATGGCTATGAATGGTATAGCTGAATCTTGAAACAGATCTATTCCCAGCTTCCTGAGGAGCCACCACACTGATTTCCATAGTGGCTGTACAAGTTTGCACTCCCACCAGCAATGGATGAGTGTTCTCCTTATCTCACATCCTTGTCAGCATGAGCTGTCACTTGTTTTATTGATCTTGGCCATTCTGACAGGTGTAAGATGAAATATCAAAGTAGTTTTTATTTGCATTTGATGACTGAGGATGCTGAACATTTCTTTACGTCCTTCTTTGTGGTTCGTCTTTCTGAGAACTGCTTAGTTATGTGTCCCGTTTTCAATTGGATTGTTTTCTTGATGTTCAGTTGTTTGTTGTTTGTTTGTTTGTTTTTGGAGACAGAGTTTCTCTCTGTAGCTCTGGCTGTCCTGGAATTTGCTCTGTAGACCAGGCTGGCCTTGAACTCAGAGATCTGCCTGTCTCTGCCTCCCAAGTGCTGGGATTAAAGGTGTACACAGCCGGGCGTTGGTGGCGCACGCCTTTAATCCCAGCACTCGGGAGGCAGAGCCAGGCGGATCTCTGTGAGTTCGAGGCCAGCCTGGGTTACCAAGTGAGCTCCAGGAAAGGCGCAAAGCTACACAGAGAAACCCTGTCTCGAAAAACCAAAAAAAAAAAAAAAAAAAAGGTGTACACAACCACCACCCAGCAAGTTCTTTATATATTTTAGATATTAACCTTCTATCAGATGTGTAATTGGTAAAGATATTTCCCCATTCTGTAGCCTGTGTTTTACCCAAATGATAGTGTCCTTTGCTGTACAGAAGATTTTCAATTTCATGAGGTCTCATTTATGAATTGTTAATCTTCGTGCCTATGCTATTGGTGTCCTGTTCAGAAAATCTTTTTCCTATACCAATGAGTTCAAGCCTATTCCCCACTTTCTCTTCTATCAGATTCAGGGTATCTGAGAAAGGCCAGATACCCTGATGATACCCTCATGATGATGTTGATGTCCTTGATCCATTCGAAACTGAGTTTTGTGCAGGATGATAAATATGAATCTATTGAATTCTTCTACACATAGCCATCCAGTTTGACCAGCACCAGAACTACTTATTGAAGATGCTGTTGGTGGTGATACCCAGCTTTGGTCCATGGTGGTCAGCTAGGATGCAGGTGTTATGCCAGTTTTCTTGTATCTGTTGAGACATGATTTGTGTTAAAATGTGTGATCAATATTGCAAAAAGTTCCATGAACTGCTGATAAGAAGATATATTATTTTATGTTTATGTGAAATGTTGTGCAAATATCTGTTAGATTCATTTTATTTTGACATTATTTAACCCCAGCCTTTCCCTGTTCAGTTTTTGTCTGGATGACCTGTCTGTGGTGAGAGTGGGGTATTAAGGTCACCCACTGTCCTCGTGTGAGCATCAGTATGTACTCTTTATGTAATAGTGTTTCTTTTATGCACTTGGGTGCCCTTGTGCTTGCTGCATAGTTGTTTAGAGTTGCAAGACCCTCTTAGTGGATTTTTTTTTCTTTGAAAAGTAACCATGTAGTGTCCTTCCCTATATTCTCTTGTTGGTTTTGGTTTGAAGTCTATTTTGTCAGGTATTAAAATGGCTACACAGACTTGCTTCTTGTGTCCATTTGCTTGGAATACCCTTTTCTATCCTTTTACCCTGAGGTGATATCTATTCTTGCTGGTAAGGTGTGTTTCTTGGATGCAACAGAAAGATTAGTCCTGTATTCTAATCCAATCAATTAGTCTGTGTCTTCCCCCACCCCTTAGGCAGGGTTTCTCTGTGTAGCCCCAGCTGTCCTAGAACTCTCTCTCTGTAGACCAGGCTGGCCTCGAACATAGTTCTGCCTGCCTCTGCCTCCCTAGTGTGCACCACCACTGCCCAGCACAGGAGGGGAACAGCAGCAGGCAGGGATGGAGGGTCTGTGTCTTTTTATTGGGGAATCGAGAGCATTAATATTGAGAGTTATCAGTGAGCAGTGTTTATTGATTCCTGTTATGTTGTTGTTGTTGTTGTTGTTGTTGTTGTTGTTGTTGTTGTTGCTGTATGGGGTTTTTTCCTCCTCTTTTGGTTTGCTGGTCTGCAGGTGCTGGAGCATGCCATTCTGCCAATGCCAATGACTTATTAGAGTAAGTGAACAGTGATGGGAGAGGAAGGAATGACGCAGGAAGACAGTAGCAGGTGGTTTCTGGCATCATGTGGAGGCATACATAAGCTTGTAACTGTGGGAGTACCTCTTCTCTCATGTAAGAAGAGGGCATAAAAAGATGGGTCCAGACGTAGTAAAGCTTAGGAGTTTAGTGGTAGGCAGATGAAGCAGTTCCCTCGGGAAACTTTGCCAAGTGAAGTACTTTTTAGGCAAGCAGTAGAAGTGGGGAGGGAGGGGTAGGTTTGAGCAGACTGTTGGAAGTGGCCGTGGGAGGAGTTAGTGAGCACTGGAGGGGCAGTGTGTTCACTGCCAGGCCCCTTGAACCGCAGGCCTTCCTCCTATCTTAGGTGTTTTCTTTAGCCAGTTCAGGGGTGGGGGTGTCTTGAATGGAAAGCTAGCTGTGCTGTGGCTGTGGCCTGGGGGAGTAGAGCTCTGTCCATGGGCCAGAGTAAGAGTCAGCAGCAGGGCAGGCAGTCCCCTTGTCCCAGATCTGCTGATGTGAACACGGCTGGAAGGCTGTTTCCAGCACGGTGCCGTCCCCACGGGGACAGGGACTCCTCTAAGGTTTGCTTACCAGCCAAGCATTCTTGGCACACAGAGCTTTCTTGGGAAGGTTGTGTTTGGGGTCTTTGCATGCGGTTGATTCGCTCTGCGCTGAGCCGGTCCATCTGTCGTTCCCTTGGCTGTGCTTCCTCTCTTTATGTTGTGTATAGATCACACTGTGTGGGGGTAGACGGGTGCACCAGAGCATATGTTAGCCTGCGATAGGAAGTCCTACACAGGTTAGAACTCCTGCTTTACTTTTTTTCTCTATGTGACATTGCAGGAGCTCACTCAATGTGGAAAAGCTAATCAACCAAGCAGAGATGTACTAATGAGTATTTACTGCAGTGCTTAAAAGAAATGCATTAGCCAGCAATTGCAGATAAACTCTGTCCTCAGTCACCCACAGCAGACTGGTAAGACACACAAGGTGATAAGGAGACGGTGGGGTATAATATCAATGTATAGAATCAGTTAGATTTAAAGTCTACGGAAATGAGTAGGTTTGTGCGTTAAGACAAGTTGTCTTACCTTCTCAGCCTATCTCCTTGTTTTTAGACAATAGATGCTTGGGGTCACATAGATAAGATGACTGACATAGTGCCTGGACATAGAGCTCCATAAAATTAATTCACTGCATGAAAACACCTTTTACATTCCATGTTTCCTTTGACAGCAGAGTGGTGGTCTCGTCTGCTAACGCCGGTTGTATAATGCATACTTCCAGTTTATGTAGCAATTTTTCCATGATTCTGTTATGTGTATTAATTTTATTATTTTGCTTGATCCTCACAAGTAGCTCCCAGATGTGGGAGGACTCATGTCTACTTTGCAGAAGAGGAAGCTAAAATATAGGAAGATCCATTTTCCATTTTCTTTCTTTCTTTCTCTCTCTCTCTCTCTCTCTCTCTCTCTCTCTCTCTCTCTCTCTCTCTCTCTTTATATAGAGCAAACATTCCTCTTGTTGTTGTTGCTATTTTCTGTCATGGTTTTGACTTTTGAGACAGGGCCTCCTTGTGTAGATCTTGCTGGCCTGGAACTTGCTGTCGTCTAGACCATGCTGGCCTCAAACTCATGGAAAGCTGTCTGCTTCTGCTTCTGCTGAGTGCTGGGATTAAAGGTATGAGCTACCATGCCCAGCAAAGATCTGTTTTCTTGATGCCTGGCAACTAGTAAATAGTAGCATGAACTCATGCAAACAGCCTCGCAGCTGGATATTAGTAATGGTAGCAGATCTGTAATACCACTAGCATCAGTAGCAAAAGTACAAGTATGGAGAGCTTGTATTAGCTGGGAATGGTGGTTCGTGCTACAATCCCTGCACTTAGGTGGTGGAGGCATGATGGTCAAGAATTTGAGCCAGCCTAGGCTATATGGTGAGATTCTTTTTTTCAAGAGAAAGAGAGAGAGATGTCACTTTGATGGCAATGAGATTTTTTTGGTCTTCAAATATGGTAAGATTTCAGTAGGGGGAAAGGGATGACCCCTTTCCAATTCAGGGGGTGACTGAGCAAAAGCTCAGAGTCTGGACAGAGGCAGCGTTGCTTCTAACACTAGCCCTGTTTGACCCTGCCAGGTGTGTGCCTCACAGGGAAATAATATAAAATGAGACCCCAGAAGACAGGCTGCCTTAGACATGTAAGAACTAAATACTGCAGCAGGCTGCTGCTTACAAGTTTATCAGGATCTGGTGTGCCCGCCTGGACCTGAGGACATCAGCTGGGTTAGAAATAAAAATTTGAGATTTGTGTTGTAGAGGGTATTATACACACACACACACACACACACACACACACACACACACACACGGAGTCTAGGGGATGACTCGGTTGATAAAACACTTGCTGCAAAAGTGTGAGAACCAGAGTAAGGCTCCTCAGCACTTATGCCAATTCCTGGTGGGCATGGTGGCTCTCTTAGAATCCCAGTGCTTGGAACACAGAGATGAGATCCCTGAAGCAAGCTGGCTAGCTAGACTAGACAAACTGGGGAGCTCTGGGTTCAAGTGAGAGACCTGTCTTAATAATAAAGTGGAGAGGGATCGAGGAAGACACATGACATCAACCTTGGACCACCATACCCGTGTGCCCACACACATGCAAACACTCATACAAGTATATATACACCATGCACACATAAACATGCAAAACAATTATAATGGACATTCTTACAGAGCTGTAGAGTCTCTTCATTGTTTCATATGCAAAGCTTTTTGCCGATCTTCAGGATAAGTTTGTCACTGGGGTGGGCAAGTCAAACATGCCCACTTCAGAATGGATACTTCGTCAGTGGCCATACCACCTTGAACACTCCCAATAGCATCAGAATGGGTACTGAACTGTGGTCTCTTCCTCCTGTACAGACTGAACAGTGAAGGTCAGCAGTACTCCTCAGTGACTTGTCCTGTTCACAAAGCCAGTGCTGGAGCTACAACTGGGATGAGCTCCTTGCTCCCAGTTCCCTCAGCTTGGCATGCTCTTGCAATCGGCCCAGTAGTCTTTCCTGTGTAACTCTTCCAAGGAACGTTTGCATGCCTACTCTCCGGACATGCCATTTGTATCTGGCTACAGGAATGCAAAGATAAGAATGTGTACAAAGCCCACCAACCACTGGAAAAACTGCACTTTCACATCTTTAAAAGAAATAAAACAAAGCAGAAGCGAGTGTGGCAAGGCCAGAAGCAGTAGTGAGTGTGCAAGCATTATGGGATGGGGTGAGGAAGAGAGTAGCTTCACCATGAAGGCAGTGTGAACACATTCAAATCACATTCTCACAGATGGCCTGGGTCTCACCCTTAGCGCTCCCAGGATATCAAGTGTTAGTGGACACACTGGAACTAATGAGCCTTATAAAGGGACAAGCGGTACCAATGAGTGCAAGCCAGTACAGGTGTGCCAGCGTGGGAGCGTGCTGAGATCTTCTAGCCAACAGCCGAACAGCCGGGAGGAGGATGGTAGCTGACAGCCAACAGCTGCTGTCCCTCCCTCTACAGCCCACCACTGCATTCACACAGAGGTGACATCCCCTCTGAGTCCCAGACCAGAGTCAGAGCATTGAAGAAGGCACCAGAGCTGGGCCATTACTGTCCAGCCTGGGAGTACCAGGTACTCATGAGCCTGCTCACGCCTTCTCAGAGGTGCCCTGCCTCCTGGGGCTTCCTGTCCACTTCCTCTTTCCTTCCATGGCACAGTGCCCTGTGTGAGGCTTTCCCCCACATACTCTGGCTCCTCTCCTTTGTGAATTGGGGAGGCAGAATGGAGAGGGGGGAGGGGAGGGGAGGAGGTGCAGCAAAAATAGATGTTTGGGGCAATGCCTTTGTTTTGTGAGGGAAGATGGGGAATGAAGGACAGACAGCCCAGTGGGGGTGAAGTACCAGAAAGCCCTGCGATCAAGATGTAGGGAGAGTCAATTCCAGGAAGACAATCCCCTCCTGGATTCTAAAGAGAAATGAAAAGTGGTGAGAATTATTCAGCCACACATTTGGTTTGGGAAAACTTCAACAACAACAAAAATGTTGAGTGAATGTATAAACAGAGACAGGGAACCATTCAGGCAAATAAAAGCCCCAGTTCTCAGGTCCTTTTGCCCAGCAAAAGTAAGTGTATTTATGTGTCCAGTTATTTGCTTGCTTTTTGGTACAGACTCTCCCTGTGGGGTACACACCGGCCTCCGATTTTCTATGTGCTCAGACTGGCCCCGGCCTCCCAACGCTGAAAGGACAAGCGTGTGCCACCACGCCTGGTGAAAACTAAAACGTAGTGTTCACTCACTGCGGAACCAGTCCTGCAGGTCTTTTCCTTGTGGTTTGTCCGTCTCGAGCAAGCGTTTCCACGGGTGCCAGGGAAGGGGGTGATGTGCAGGGGAGAGGAAGGGAAGGGTTTTTTTTTTTTTAAATCTTGATTCTTTTTTTAGGTTAGCATACAGTGATGGGTTTAATCATGCCATTTTCATACAAATCTGTCGTCATCTCGTTTATTCCCCCACCCCGACTGTCCTCAGGGAATTTTTTTTTAAATGTCAGGAGATTGGCCTCCATGACTCCTCACACCTCACTTTGGAATCTAGGTGTTTGGGCAGTGTGGGATGGGGAGTAAGACCGCTCCTGAGGGTGTGGAAGAGGAAAATGGCATGAAAGAAGACTGGGTAAGCCAGAAGACTTTCTCTGCCACGTGGCAATTAGGGGCCCAGGACAGATCTTCAAAGGGAGGGGCAGGGGCAGGACCTTTAAGCCTATCCAATGTTTTAACTTGGCAGATTGCGGTGAGTGAAGGGAGACAGGTGTGGACTGGAGGAGACTGAACTCACAAGTGCTTTGGGGACCCTGCCATGTTGTCCTCCCTGCCCTCTGACCCGGGAGTCGAGGTCACCCCACTCCCTTGAATCCTTTGCATGGACCAGCCTTGCTGAGACCATGGGAAGCGCTTGCTGCTGTCTTATCTGGGCTACAAGCCCTTTAAGGAGGGTCTGCCATGTGGTTAATACTGGAATCCCTGACTCCAGCATGGTGTCTGGCGCAAAGCCACCGTCTGTTGGAAGGAAAACACAAAAACATTCAACACTCTGGAAATTTTGATCTAAGAACTTGGTGAGGAAAAAGAATCTATTATATCTTTTAAAGAAGACATTTATTTACTTCTAACCCTTTTAAAGTATACAGTGCGGTTGTGTTAAGCATGCTCACCCCCCACCCACAGAACATTTTCCACCAAGAAAATCTTCATACCCCTTCCGTACTGTCTCTGCATTCTGCCCCCCCAGCCCCCACAGTCACTGCTGTACTTCTAGTTTCTATGACTTGACTGTTTGAGGTGAAGACTTAAGGCAGATCATCCATGCTGTAGCATAAATCACATCTTCTTCCCTAGTTCTTATTTATTCATTTATTTATGGTGTGTGTGTGTGTGTGTGTGTGTGTGTGTGTGTGTGTGTGTGTGTGCATGCATTCACAGAAGCCCGAGAAGGATGTCAGGTGTTCTGTTTTATTCCCTTGAGAGTCTCTCACCAGGTCTGGAACTAGGCTGGTGGCCAGCAAGCCCTAATTATCCTTCTATCCCTGTCCGGCCACATTGGTGAGGTTACAGGCATGGGACCATGCTCCGTTGGTTTTTTGTGTTCATTTGTTTGTGTGTTTTTGTGCAGGTACTGGGAATCTGAACTCGGGTCCTTATGATTGAATAGCAAGCTCTCACCCTCTGAGTCGTCTCCCCAGGCCCGTTTCTTCCCCCTTTAATAATATCCTCAAATAGGGTTATACCATATTTTGTTTATCTCTCTTTCAGTGGAATTTGGGTTGTTTCTACATGTTGACTATAAATAATGCTGCTGTGAATGCAGATTACAAACACATCTTTAAGATCCTGTTTTGAATTCTTTGGGGGATATCTAGACTCCGCCCCTGCCGCCTCAACCCCCCACCAGCTCTTGGAGTAAAAACACAGCTAGATCTGAAACCCTCTGACCTGCATGGAGACATATAGTGAGGAATGCAGGCTTTAGGGCAAGCACAAGGTTCAGGAAGGAGATGAGAAAAGATGTAAGATAACCTGATTCCTTAAGTGGAGATGGCTTCACCTGCTGACCAGAGCAGTGGCAGTGGCAGGGGAAAGTTGAATCTGGGGCTTGAGGGGAGAGGAGAGTCATAGCAGCTGTTGAGGGGAATGCAATTGGAAGATGACAAGATATGGGATCGGATGGAAAAGACCAGCCAAGAGCCCAGTGCTGTGTGTCTGTATGTGTTGGCAGAGATGGGGTGAAAGCAGAGGAAGCCCCTTTTTTGGAGACAGAGTCTCATGTAGCCTAGGGGGTCTCAAACTTGTTGTGTTGTCTAGAGTAACTTGGATCTTCCGATCCCCCGGCCTCCACTTCCCAAGTGCTGGGATTACAGGCCTGCACCACCATGCCTGGTTTACGGGTCACTAAGGATAGGACCCAGGGCCTTGTGCATGCTAGGCAAGTAGTCTACCAACCGGACTATGTCCCAAGCTAACTTAAATTCCAGCTCATTTGTGGGTAGGGAGTAAAGAAAGCTTGTGGTAAATGTGCTTAGAAGTGATCCTTACAGAAGGCTATGGAAGTCTGCCAGAACCCAGGCAGAATTTACAGGTGCCGGGCTGGGTCATGTGGTAGGGTCCAGGGCTATAGAGGAAGGTGGAAAAAAAATGGATACTGAAAGTGACCCAGCTTTGTAACTGGGCCAGAGGACGTGGCAGAAGGCCAAGGCAGGAAAGGGCAGCTAAATGCCAAAGAAGTGCTGAGTGCGGCATACCTAAACAAACCTAGGTCCCCACAGAGGCTCCTGAAGAAACAAGGAGGGCCACCACACAGCCATAGCAGCATTACTGTTCTATCAAATCACTCCCTTGCCTCCTGCGGGCCTGTCCTTCCCATGATCCTGCTCTGCTCCCAGATTGCCCATCTTCCTAGACACGGGGAACTTTCCTCACCATCAAGATCTCCTTAGCAAGCGTCTCCCCTTGGGCTGGTCTTCATTGCTTCATCCCTACAGTCACTGCCTGGCCCCAGGCCTACCAATAACAGAAACCTAGGACCTCAGGGAGTCCCTTTGGTGACTCCGTGGGCTGACGGCACTTCCAGACTTTCTCCACTGTCCTACGTCACTATGTGGCTGTGGGCTGAAGGGAAAGTTTCCAGGGATCTCATTTTTGAGCTTTAAAAGCCATTGTCCTGAAACACCCATTTCCCCCATTGTCTTCTCTTCCTCCTCCATAACCAACATGTCTCATGAGCTGGAACTTCCTTTGTCTAATGACAAAACTTTGTTCTTTTCTCCCTGGGATGTGCCATTCTGCCTGGGTCCCTTTGGGCATTGTTCTTCTCTTTCCCTTGCTCCATGGGTCTCTGCTTCACCGGAGTAATTGCTCTGTCTGCCTCCTGCCTCTCAGGGAAATCTGTCTGTTGTAGCCTGCTGTTTTCTGTCTATCACCCCTCCTTGCTTCCTTGAACTTTGGGCTGCCCCCACGCCCCGCACATCGCTGCCATTCTGGAACTAGATAGAGACCTGTTTGTTTTCCTAAGCAGCCTCTTACACTAGCGTGTTGCCGAGCACTTTTTATTCTCTCTCTCCTTCCCTCCCTCCCTCCCTCCCTCCCTCCCTCCCTCTCTCCCTCCCTCCCTCCCTCCTTCTTCTCTCCTTGCAGACGTTTTAGAGGCCCTCCCACAGGCTGTCCACCTAAGGCAGCCACTGCTTTCCTGAGGCATTGAGTATTCAAATGACAGTGTCACACACTTGCAGATGTACTGGCAGCCAGGTAAACAGACAGGTTTCTTGGGGGTGGGGGGCGGTGCCCAGACGGTGTGGAGGGAATTAACCGGGTGTAGTAAGTAAAACAGTCAGGCAGTTAACTGTAAAAGATGAGCTAAAGAAAGAAATCAATTATAAAAGATGTCCTCTCGGTTTTCCTTCTGTCTGGGGTAAGGCAGCCCCCTCGTAGGCTGTGCTCAGGACCCTGCTCTCTCCATTTCCAGTCTTCTACTTGGGTCAGTTTCTGCCAAGTCCATGCCTCCTGTTTGTCTCTGTAAACTAGTAAGATTCCCTGGCTTTCTGTGTTTGCACTGTCAGAACTCCCTGGAGAGCTCGACTGTTTTGATTCTTGCCTGCCCCAGATAGAACACCCCTTGCTAGCTTTGGTCCCGTTTGAGACTGACCAACCAGGGACAGGGTGGCCAGGCCATCCCTCTCTGTCCAGCCCTTCATAGGTGGTCCTATTGGACAGGGCAAAGGGAGAGCAGAGCAGAGTTCCCAAGAAACATTTGAAGGATGCTTGTCCTTATGTGGCAGGAACGGGAGGATGGAGAATTTCCAAGAAAGGAGTGGAAAGATTTAGAGTAAGTTCTTTGCAATATGAATAAAAGAAATAGGAGAGTGAACATGAACGCCAGTCAAATAGTTAAGGATCTTGTGGCTTGTGGCTTCCAAACTGACCCACATGTTAAGAAATGAAGATAAATCTTGCAGTCAAATGCTGGAGCAGAAAGTAAGAGTGTGGGTGACTTGGTGGCCATCTAGACCCTCAGCTCACCACTAGTTTAAATGTTATTCTATAAACAGGAATGCCCATCTCACACTGTTACTCTTGCTGACCTGTTGTCCAGATTTTTTTTTTCACTTCAGTTGCATGCCTGCTTGGTGCTGGATGCCACAGGGGTTGCAAAACAGCACAACCCAAGGACCTTCTTCCGATAGCTGCAGTCATCACAGAAGTCAGGACACAGCTCCAGAAGGCCCTGCACAAGAGCACATGCTTAAGCCGGCCAGTTCCCACATGTCCGTCATCACAGCTACTCTCCAGCTGAGGCTTCAGGATCCTAACTTGAAGGCTTTATGAGCTACAGAGTGAGTTCAAGGCCAGCCTAGGTAATTTAGTGAGGTCCTGTCTCAAAATAAAAGCAAAATAGTTCTGGGGCTATATCTCAGCAGTAGAGTGCTTGTGTATAATACATGAGGTCCCATATTCAATCAATACCCAGTATCACAAAATAAAGTAAGTATGTGATTGAGTATGAAAAAGTTAGGACTGTGGACTTCCATGGGGGAGTCCCAGGCAGGTGGAGGGATTGCATGAGCATGTGAATATAGGCCTCGAAAGGAGCGTGGTGGTAAGAAGACGAAGGAAGAGATAGTCCTCAGTGCGTGATTTACTGCATTCTGATTACAATGGCAAACTCTACCTAGCTGTCTCCAGTTAAAGTCAGAGAGCAGGGTATTTGCTCCCTTCTGTGACCACCAGAGACTCTGCAGGTTTCTGGTTGTTAGGTCAGGACGAGCTATGGTGGGTTTCAGATAATATCCTTACCATAGGGGCTGGAGAGATGGCTCAGACGTTAAGAGCACTGACTGCTCTTCCAGAGGTCCTGAGTTCAATTCCCAGCAACCACATGGTGGCTCACAACCATCTGTAATGAGATCTGGTGCCCTCTTCTGTCATGCAGGCATACATGCTGTATACATAATAAATAAATAAATCTTTAAAAAAAAAATCCTTACCATAGTGCAGATTTGGAAGGTGTGTGCTGTGCGTTGGAGAGTAAGCATATAGTCCCGAAGCTTTCAGCTCCAGGAATGGGGGGGCTAGGCTAATAATAACTTTATTGATGAACATATTTAATTATTCCACACAACAGATGTGGTGCTACATGCCTGTAATCCTAGCACTTGAGAAGGGCAGGCAGAGGATTAGGAGTTCAAGATGAGCCTTGACTGTGTAGCGAGTTGAGGACCAGCCTGGGCTATATATCTCAACCGGAGGGAAAAGTCTACAGTGCTGTAACTGCCCACACATGCCCATCTTCAGCGGGGTACTTTTGCATGTCGGGGGCTAATCTCACTGCATTCACAACATGATGGCTGCAGTCGGTCATGGAACTGCATTTCAAACACGGAGAAAGGGGCAAGGGCCAAAGATGTTTTCCCTGTCTGCTCTGTCTTTCCAGTCACAAAGAAACTTCCTGCAAAAGCCATGACAAAACACTTATCCAGAAACTGCACTGGCCAGAACTAAGTTATATGCCATGCCCTACAAAAAGTTTAAAAACCAATCATAATTTTCCACGGCCCTAGTAGACCATGGCAGCTTCCATAAGGTCAAGGGTCTCTACTTGCTACCTCAGTCAAACCAGAGAAGGGTATGAGGATGGCAGGTGAGTAGTCAATGACCTGTATCTGCCTCATGTGCCCCTTCCCGTTGGCTCCTCCTCTACTGTAGCCTTTGAGTACAATCCTAAAATTAATCCCCCCCCCGCCCCACATAATAGATCTGAACTGTACAAGGACAGCAAATCAAAATTCCAATCAGCACGCTTTTATTCTGAAAAACCTATTGGTTAGAGTCCATAAGACTGGTGAACAAGGAGCTGAAAAGACGACTCAGAAGTTAGAGGTACGTAGGACTGCAGTAGTGTACCCAGCATCCACACTTGGTGGCTCACGACTGCCTGTAACTCTAGCATCAGGGCATCTGATACCCTCTCCTGGCCTCCAAAAGGGCCCGCATGTGTGTATACAGAAATAAATAATGCACATAATATAAATAAAAACAAAACGAATCTTTTTTTTTTTTTTTTGACAGAATCTGACTATATAGCCTTGGCTGCCTGACTGGACTGGAACTCTCTATGTAGTCAAAGCTAGCCTTGAACTCATAAGAGATCTGCATGCCTACTAGGGCTAACAGTGCATGCCATCACACCTGGCAAAATGAATATTTAAAAAAAGGTTGACAAATTAATGTGTACTTATGTACAAAGATTGTTTATATAGAAACTACTTTTTTGTCTCCTCTCCTGAACTAAAGTTAACCTACAAGTGTCTGGTCCCAGCTGTTTTGACAAGACTACTTCTTTTAATTGTTAGTTTCTTTGCTGGAGCTCCCTGTTCAGTTGAAATCTCAAGGGCAGGATTTAGTGTTCCATCTTAAGCACTCAGACTGGAGGATCTACTGTAGCTGTGAGCCACTCACACTCACTGAGCCCTGGAAGTATGGGATGCACAAGCTAAACTTTTAATCTTGTTAAGTCTTAATTTGTTTAAATATAAAGTGTTATTCAGCCCTTAACCATGCTTATAATAATTCGGGTATGTGAATCTCCTCTTCAGCCATCCATGCTGTGAAACTTTAAATGTGGTTCAATTCTACATGATGAAAGTTTGTTATGTGGGCTGAGATTATTGTACGTGTAAAACTATCAAATCCTGAACACCTGTATGGAAAAGAGTTTAAAAACTCTCAATTTGTATATAGGTTGTTTGTTGAAATGGTAACATTTCAAATATACTTGGTTTTTAAAATACATTAAAAATGTCATTTTACTTGTCTTTATCGTTTTTTGTTGTTGTTGTTTGTTTTTGGGGATAGGGTCTCTTTGTGTAGCCCTGGCTGGCCTGGAACTTGTTGTGTAGGCTAGGCTGGCATCAAACTCACAGAAATTTGCTGGCCTCTGCTTCCTGGATGCCACGATTAAAGGCATGCGCCCCCCATGCCTGGCTTCTTCACTGTTTTTTTTGGAGGTGGAAAAGGGTAAATCACACCTGTGGCTGATTCCTGGTTCTCTTGTGAAGCACTGCTCTGACAAATGGGTCACTGCAAGTGTTTGTTGAATGAATGCATGAATGAGTCTGTCCCAGAAACTCCAGCCTGAGTCACAGGATTCCTGATTTCCATGTCCCTTCTTCCCATCATTCCTTGCAGCCTCTGACGTCGCTTGCTAGCTTCCTGGTCTTGCTGGCATATTCACCTGCGAGATAGAAGCTTTGCTTGTGGGAGTAAGCTTTGCAAACTCTAGGAGGGAGGAAGATGTTCCCGTGGTGAGGGCCTATAACAGGCATGGCTTGTAGGAAAATGGAGCCTTTTTGATGGAGCAAAGTCAGGATGTTAATTCTTTGCCATTTCTGGGTGTCCATGTAGAAATCTCCGTTCAGCTCATTGGATGTGCTCATTCTGATCAGTGTGCATTTCATAAAAGGGTGGGGACTGTACTTCTGTGGTACCTTGCTATCCCCAAAGCAGACAAACCACCTGGGCTGTGTGACTGCACATAGAGAAGAGAGAAATGTCACCACCCGGGCTGGGCACCAGAAGGGGTTTCCTGGGAAGATCTGCTCTGTCTGAGCCTGCAAAAACCACACCCCAGCTTCCAGGGGCCTAGCAAGGAGCTAGCCACTGCTCTCCAGATATATGGAAAAAAGGATATATATTGAAATGCTAACAGTGAGTCACCATGGGCGAGATTAGGTGTGGCTTTATTTTCTTCTTTATACTGTAGTCTTAAAATGTGTAATGGTTTACTATTTCTAAAACAAAATTTTAGAAGATATGTGTGCAGGGGTACCATTTCCCTTCCTGGAGCTAATTCTGAGATATTCTTAACCCAGCTCCCCATTCAACCTCTCTAAATTTCCTTAAATACTCATTTTGGCTTTGTTATAGTAGACTCTATCTAAAATTTTGAGCCAGTTTGTAGCAGTTTAGGACCTACTGTGTGGGCACTTGCTTCCTGGTGTCATGTGGATAGAGGATGCTCTTCCCCTCTCAAGCTATTGGGAAGATATATGAGACGGAGTATGGGGAGCCTGGGTTTGTGCTAGATCATACATCAGTGGAGCTGTTCACTCTGGACTTCATCCC